>APFE030017655.1:0-11944 GCA_000404065.3 Pinus taeda
AAATAATCCTCCCAAAGAGCTAACTAGAGTGACACTCAAAGTCCACCGAAATTAGCGTTGAGTTTCACTTGAAACTCTTGAAGCTCGCTTGAGCATCTTTTCTATCTCAAGAGATAGATAGGAATAGAATGATTTGCAATTGAATTCATCCTTTTATAATTCTTCATGGAGCTTCCCTCTAGCTTCTATATTCTCTTTTTTCCCTATTGTTTTATTGGTGGGGGTCATTTTCCACTATGAGACTTCTTGCCATCATTTTAAATAAAATAATAAGGTCTCCATTTTTCAATAAAATATTATTTTGCCATCTTTCTCCATTAAAATAATAATTTACCTCCCTTCTCTAATAAAATATTATTTTGCCCTCATTCTCCATTAAAATAATAAATTCTGTCCTTCTCCACCAAAAATAATATTTTCCTTTCTTAATTTAATATTACCAAAAATTGGCAAAACTCCTCACTGACTTTTGCATTCACAAAATTGGAAACATCACAAAAACAATAATGGGTACGGGGCCAAAATCCAAACACATTACTCATAATGAATATCCCCCCTTTGTGTTTTAAATTTTCGTGAAATTTTCATCACAAGGGAGCTACTTCTGGATTGAACCTTGTTTTATACCATTTTGCAGAGTACACTTTTGCCCACTTGACATGAGAACCGTGTTCAGGGCTGAACCATCACTATGGATGGTTACACTACCAATATTACATCACATGACATATGTTGTTCCTGTTCAACATATGACACATGACACAGAAATAGGTATTGTTTTCTTTCTGTAGCATAGGTTTACTTTCGCTTGCTTAAAATAAGAGATTTTTAATCTTTTTACGAGAATAATATTACTTTAATTTTGGTTTCATGTTTGTCATCTACATTTTGCTTTCATTTCAGCAGAGTCTTGCCAACTTGTTAGTCTTTGATGTCCAGCGAAGTACCTCTCTCTTATGATTCTAAAACTTTCCTGAACGTTTGTCTTGATCACTGGTTCACTTATGACTTTATGGAAGGACATTTTGGAGGAGCTGTTAGAAAAAAGAACCTTCCCTACCAGGGCTATTTTCTTGCTTCCCATAATCAAGATTAGTGAGTCAAAAGTTAGGCTACTAAATTTTGAAACTAGTATGCGCTTTCACTAAATTAAGTTATTCGAATGTGTTGATATGCAAAACGTCGTACTAAAAAAACCACTTACCTTTTTGAAAGTAAATCAAGATCTTGAGCGAAGTATAACTGAGGAACCCTATTTCTGTACCCTTTTATCAGTCATGCCAGTGTGCAATTAGGCTTTTGCATTGAGTGTTTGTTCAATGTTGTTCTGTTGATAGGATTTTCCGGAGATTTAAGGGACACGTATTCTTTTCCTGGCAATCAAAACAACCGTCAAATATCTCTAGAGTAGATCTTCAATATCACAGCAAGGAATTTGAATACTCCGCGACCTGTCTCGAATTATCTTTAGAAAGCTTGCTGGTTTAGAAGATTACACACATACAAACATTTTGCTGCTAACAATGAATCATCACATCAAAGCTGATGTATTAATGATCAAAAGTCAAAACAGTCAGCAAGGATTTTCAATTCGATTTCCTGATCTTTCTCACAGTGGTGCTAACCTAGGTTAAAAGCATTCTTGCTATGTTATTTACTACTCTAGTAAAATATGCAAGTGTTGGGGCATTGCTTTTGAAGAATCTGATTTTCAGGAATCAAAATCACAGTAACCCACAAAAATTCATGGATCAAATGCCTCCTTTAACAATTTGAGTCTGTACTTGCACATGAGATGGGAGGCTAAAAAGAAGGGTAGCCAAGAGTCAGGGTTGAACTATACTACTGACAAACCATACAGCAATGAATGCAATGGATTCTTGCCACCGCTGTTATTCTTATCCATATCAGAGTGAAAGCAACATTTTCTAGAGTAAGTTTCAGTGACGACAAAAGATTGAAAAGAAACCAACAGTTGCACTGTAGTAATGAATCAGAGGAATTCACAAATGGTTGTGATTTGGTGTAAACATAAGCACGATTAGAAGGGGTAAATTCAACAGTAAATTCGCTGATCATAAAACAGAACATTGTGCACATGACTGAGGATCCAAGAAACCCCATCTAAGAACCCAAGGTAATGAGGATCAGTGATCAGAAATTGAGCAATCAGCCATTGAATGTGGTCCTGATTCATCCAAGTAATGTAACTGTTTTCAACAAAATGCTTACCTACTAGCCTTCTATAGAGATGAGCCTTTCTCCAGGAACTGAATGAGCATTGGTTTTCTTATGATGCATGTTTGCTTGTGAATACCCTGCAATAGAGAGTAAGCTTCACTTCATTTTTTCAAAAGTAATTTTGTTTGCTTGCAGCTTATTTTCTGCTTATGAAAAGTGGACAGTTTGCCTCTCAAGACTCTGTTTCTGCTCAAACCTAGTTTTTCTCTCGTTATTGTTAATTTCCATTGCTTATAATTTTACCTTTGATGTTTTGCTCGAACAGTTTGTTGTGGAATTTCGATTCTATTGCTTTGGATTTCAGTTTGCTTTCTTTTATCTCATTTCTGTTTCAATTTATCCAAAATAGCTTGAAGATTTAACTCATTTCCTTTTGGTTAGTGCAGCTTGTTTTCATGCTTTCGTGATTTTTGAAGTGGATGATTTCAAATGCAGCTGTTTGAAATCATGAAAAATCTCAATAGGCTGCTTATTACACGAGGAGATTAGGCCATCTGAATTTCTGCAAGGACGCCACATTATTCAAGATAAGTGGTGGAAGCACAGAATCTATCAGGTCAATGGCTCCTGAGTGGCTTGGGAAACTAAGTGTTAAATTACTAACCAATGGTCTGAGGGGTTTTCATCTGCTCACATAATAATCACTGAATGCTGCCTTATCTTGAGATGCAATCTTTGCTTGCCTCAGTAATGCATTCATACCCATATGCTTTATTTTGATAATACATATCATAAATTGACATAATGCTTCTCCTTCTAAAAGTAACACACTTGTTTCTGCTAACATCAGAGTAAGGGATTTATATTTTTAACTCGCAGATACTATAAAAAGAACAGTTTCTGAACTTTTTCAACTTTCTTCCCAGATTTTTTGGAGAGGCCCAGAGCCCAAACAGGACAACCATAAAAAAACATTGTTTGCGCTAATATTCTGAAGAGCATTTTTTTTATTATATATGCGGGTGTCCATGTTTCACACCATGTTAGATTCGGAGCGTAATGAAAGATGAGCATTCTGAGGATAATGAAATAAAGTCATCTCCCATAGCTCCTATGCGAACAAAGCCAGGGAAACTCAAGATAAGAGGATTCGAACAATAGCATTTCTTGCTGCCAGCAAACATCCTCGGAATCCTGTTGCTGGAGAAAAAGCAACCATCCTTGGAGTCCTGCCAGCAGGAGAAAAACTGCCATCAGTTGGACTTTGTCCACCTTTAATCTATCCCTACAGGAACTACTTCAAGCATATGTACAAACATTTGGCCTCTTTCAAAATCATCAGTTGTCCTATTTTGTAGTGTGGCCATTCTTCTTACTTTTCTGGCCTCTTATATGCCTTACAGTTTTTCTATCATCCCCAATTTTATCCTAGTTGCCTATACCCATATTTCATGTCTTCCTGTGTTTTCAACTAGTCAATTTTGACATTCCTGTTAGCTTTAATTCATGTTTAGGACTCAAGGGATAACCCCATAGAATCGCACTAACTACCCTGTTATGTAGGATTGACGAAATTCTGCAAGGGATGGAAGTGGGCCCTCCTTTTCCTATCAAATGACAATTTTCCTCACCATTTTCAGGAACAATACTCAGCATAGCAACACCATATTACTCCCACAATCTGGTATGGAGTTTTTTGGCTTCTTCGTGTTCATCCTTGGGCTCTTTTTCCCCGTGAGAGTCTAACTCTTCATTACACAATCATTACACAATGGCGTGCAGGGAGATTCTTACAATTCTGCCTGAGTTGAGGTCGAGATAGTGGATTCATGACGGCTTGAATTAAGGTTAGGATCATAACATGTTACAGTTGACTGAGTCTTTCCATTTGGGTTCACACATTCTTGTTGTGGCAATCCATTTGGGTTCACACATTCTTGTTGTGGCGAATTAGGTGTACGCCCATCAAATCTAATTTCTCTCCTCGTAAGTGGTGCCTTCGAAATGTTGTTGATCCAACAAAACAATGAGGACAACGATTGCAACATCAACAAATCAGATGCATCTATTCTATCTTCTGCTTTCTGCTAGTTTATAACTGATTTATCAAATAGTTCCATAACTCTTCTTTTCCAAACCAAGTTAACAACTATCACGAAGAGTGTTCATTATTCTTTGAATGCAACTGGCTTGGAGGATTGACAACGGACCTTAAATGTAAAGCCTTGGTTCATCCTCCTTTATAAAACACTGTTAGTTTTGGCAGTTTCAAATACTCCAAAGAAATTATACTTCTTTCAATGCACAAGGCTAAGTCAATTCCTTGTTGGCAACACTCCAACCTCCACTAAATCGTCATCAGACATTCACAAAATGGTGCCTCTAAGGGAAAGTCAAATTTAACCCAAGCTCCTCAACCCTCAGCGTATCATCCAAGGTAATTGCTACTTTTACATAGTGATCCCAGACACTCTTGAATGCCAATAAATCTAACAAAGATTTGAAAATCATAAACAAAAGGGCCTATAGTTTTCTTTCAAGCTCCTTAGTAACTAAGTCAAGCAAGGGTCAGCATTTTCAACAAAGAACTTCCAATATCCAAGACTGTAAAATTGCTTAGATTTCCAATACCACTACAAAATGCTTTTCTCAAATTTGTATTTATAAGTGTATTTCTACCCAGCACAGTCGATGTGCTATTTGTACTTGTGAGATCTAAGGACCACACAGTGCTAATATTTTTTAGTCACTCACCTGAGATCGTGAGATTGTTGCAACATCAAATTCAAGAAGTACTAAATGAGTATTTGGAAGTATATTTGTTGACACTAAGTGGATGTCGAAATATCAAAATGTTGAGATCGCCACTTCATTAACAATAACAATAGCAATAATAGCCAAGCCAGACTTTTGTAGGATAATGGAACCCCTCTACATATTTAACTTAATTGCTAAAATCTCTGGAGTTGTACATATTCTGCCCTACCCTACTCTGAATTTGAAGTTTGAACTTAAGAGCCTACTCTGTATTTGAAATGGAGGAAATATATGTTCTCAACAATCAGACACATAGATCAAACACCAAAGTTTCCATATCAGACAATGCCTTAAAACAAGAAAATATTTGCAACAGCTTCCTTTTGGGCTTTGGAAATTCCAAGTGGGATGCTTCGCTTCAATAATCTCCGGAGGTGTACACACTCTGTTGTACTCTGTATTTGAACTTACAACATTTTAGGAGAAAAGATATGTTCTCATCAGACACATGGATCAAACACCAAAGTTTCCAAATCAGACAACGCCTTACGCAAGAAAATATTTGCAACAGCTTCCTTGTGGGGTTTGAAAATTTTAAGTTGGGTGCTTCGTTTCAATGATCATGTTTCCAAAGTTCCAACAAAAGCCTTAGGATCTTCTGAAGGGAAGACAGGGAAGGGTAAGGATGCTTACATCAGTAGAACAATCCATAGAACGCATCCAAAAACTTTGTAACCAGTTGTTCAAATCAAATCCTACAATACAACGAGATGAGGTGGTGGCTAGTGAAAGGCGTGCAAGCAGAAAAGCCCAGGGAAGGTGAGAGATGATATACATACCTTCATCGCCACTGTCTATTTGCAGATCACGTTGAGTTAAGCCCCGATGAACGAATTGAAAGACCTTGTAGCTGTAACTTCTGCAGGGTTGAACTAATCAGATCTTTTACGGGTTAAGAAGAATTATTTTGCCATGGTTGTTTTTTCGACACCCAAATCTATATGCGCTTGGCCACTAGTGCAATAACAACAGTTTTTTAAAATCTCTGTTTTTCTTCTAAACAAGATAGATATTCGATCGCATACTGCTCTAAGGATCTTTGATCGATGTGTACAATTTATCTTAAAAGTTCGACCTGTGTGGATATACCCAAGATAAAAGTTCGACCTGTGTGGATATACACAAGATAAAAGTTCGACCTGCGTGGATATACCCTCTTTTTGTCTTGAATGGGTATATCCACAGTCAAGGCTGTTTTATAAAACCCTTCTCCACAATACTTCACTATAAAACAAAGAAAAATCACCTGAAACTTTGTAAACCCATGCAACTTGATAAAATAACAAGGGGTAATAAGAGAGTAAGATATCTCACTCAAAACACGCCTCTAAGCTCGTGTTGACAGATTAAAGATGAAACGTCAAAGAGGACCTCTGTCACTTCTTGTATTTCGAAAGTTTTCGTGAGCATACACTCCATCTTTGCCCTGCATCGAAACCTAGAAGATCTCACGCTGTAAAAGAGGGAAATATTGAGAAACACCGACTTCAATATGAGGAGAGCTCATACAGACCTATTTATGAATGAATGAGCTCCTCCTCATGTTAAAATTACATGTTGAAATTAAAGTGGGAGGTTCCATTATTATCAATTCCAGTCTTTTACAACGTGAAACCTTCTGAGCTCCCAGTTGTGCTCTCCAAAGAATCCTTAAACTCTCGCCCCATTTGAAACAAATGGAAAGACTCTGTCGCGGAATGGACCAGAATATGCAGAGGGGGAAAATGGGAAGGAAGCAGAAAGGGAGCCGTTTAATCATGTGGGTATGGTATTCAGATGGATGTGCGGGCACAGCAGCGGTCCAGCAGAGAATATTTATCGGGAATTTGGGCATATACAAGTAAAAGAAAAATTATCCTCACAAATGCTGCTGTTAGGTCATAAGCGAGAAAAGAAAAATTGATGGACCTGGAATTTTGATTATTTTCACCATTTAACTTTAAAAATTCGGAACAATAGTAATTAAATACTAGACACGTGGTGTGATGTTTTTATAATTCACTGATCTTTCCATCCACAGCTGCAATTTGTACCATTTTAATTTGAAAAAGCAACGCAGCCCTGTGGCAAGAGCGAACCAGCGTATCATTGGGCATTAAATGTTCGGTTACATGTGCCCTTGATAGCTGTTTAACACACGGGCAATGGCAGGTTCGTTAGCGCTTGCCCAGCGCTGTCCAGTGATTAAATTTGAATGGTCCAGTTTTAATTTAATTTGGAACGGCATATATATGTTTAACTTTTCAACGATTAAAAGCTATAAAGAAAATTGCAATTTTACACTGAGTGTATATCAAATAATCTTTTTATTAAAAAAAACCAAAATGAATTAATATTTTTCTAAATTTTTAAAATTTTAAATTAAAATTTGTCACTAGTGTTTTATAAATTGTGTTGGGCATGTTTAATTTATAGTATCCATTAAATCCTTGTCTATACCATGTCTCTTTAATTTTACTTCATTTTGATTTAAAGAGCAAGAGATAATTAGCTGTTCTATTTCGGTTTAAAGAGCAAGAGATAATTAAGCACAGAATAATTCTTGCTATTAATGTCAATTCAAAAAAGGCTATACTTTGTAACCACCACCACCTTTTATCACTCTTTAATTAATAAATAATTTATAGTATCCATTAAATCCTTGCCTACCACACCATTTAATTTTGCTTCATTTCGGTTTAAAGAGCAAGATATAATTATGCAGAGAATAATTCTTAATACTAATGTCACCTCAAAAAAAGACTATATTTTGTAACCATTGCGGCTCTATAGTCACTCTTTAGTTAAATCTTGTTCCTTCCAAAAAAACTTTTATGCAAAATTATTGTAAGTTGTAACATGGATCTCCATAGATTAGAAAAATAGATACAAAATATCCATCTCCATAAATTTTATCACTGTATTCACTAAATTAAGAACCTTTACCATTAGAATATATTACCACATATTCCTTTTATTTTAACAATTCCAATAAGAATTTTTACCATTAGGATATATTATCCTATATTCTTTTTATTTTAAAGATTGGAAGGATCAAAATGATATGATCCGTTAAGTGGATGAAATTGATAGACAGAATTCCTTCACTATCCAAAAGATTGTGCACTATGGTAGAAAGAAGCACATTAATTATGAAGGAATGGAAAAACAATGGGTAAGCTCAAAATTGTGAATGAACAATATTTTCAACATTTAAATATGATAACTTATTCCAACATTTAAAGTATTTGGTGTACTTATTATTGAAATTCACTAGGGGAGGGACGCCATTAGGTAAATAGGTCCAGCTAGGACCTCATCGATGCCACGTCAACTAGCGGAGGTGCCATACGACACCTGTCATGCGTGTGTGGTGACTGGTTCAACTGGTTTAGTGCGTGTTACGTTAACCTAGCTGCCACTTGTCTGAGCCTTCATTCAATCGTTGCCTTATTCTGTTCGGGCATGTTTCTTGTGTGTTTTTGATCCCAGGTACTTGCACGACATTGTTGCAATGCCGCTCACAGCCATGCTTGTCCTTGGCCCTGCAAATAGCGAGTTATGGGGTCTTTCTACTACTTGTTCGAGAGGTTGTGAGGTTGTTATCTAGAGTTTGGTATGGTTTATTGGGTTTTTCCTCTTCCCCGTATGGTGTATTGACCTGGGTATTCGTCTATGTTCGTCCCTATGGCGGATTTAGCTCTGCTCGGTGTTGGTTATGGAAGTTTTGTGCTCCGAAGGGTTTTATCAGGTAAAAGAGTAAGTTTATGAGCTACACTAGAGATTTTTTCTTGTTTTATGCAAGTTTTTGGAGGTTTTTTTATGTCTAACCCCATGGCAGGCCTGTCTTGCAGGGCGTTGTGCAATTTTGCAGTTGAAGCTACGGTTTATGGAGCATATGGGGTTCCTGTGGCGCACTAGCATGGACGAAGCTAACAAAACGAGACCTAGAAGGTAGGACACTATCCTACCATCCTATATCTACCTGTGTTTTTAAACACATTTAACTGGATGGATTGTTGTGCCTTTGTGCTTATCAGCGTGTGTTTTTGAACACTTTCAGTTGTGTTGGTTTTGTCTAAATTGTGGGTTTTGTGTGGGTTTTTTGTAAATTGTGGGGTTTGAAGAATGAAGACATTATGCATCAAGTCATTTGTGCCATGACAATGTGCCGATTCTGGTTGTAGTTTTGGTGTTTTGATGTTCTGGTTGCGATAATTTATTCTGATTACGCGCTCAATGCTGAGGTTTGGTGTATTAAATTGCTTTGTATGTGAGAATATGGTTTGAAATGAGCACAACCCACCAAGGTAGAAAGTACTGTTGAAATCTTTAATAAGCTACAGGGTCAACTGTAAAAGGACAAAGAGAGCATACAGTGGTTTTTCTTTAAAACAGAGAAAGAATTCTAAAAAATTATGACCCTACAACCCTAAGGCTTAATTTTTAAACAAGATAAGAAACCCCATTAGAGAATTCATGTTTAACCATCGTTCCTAATTTCTTATAGAACAATATGTATTTACTGTCTTGAAAATGTAAGAAGAAAAATTATAGTCACGGCCTTATGGGCCTCACCCAAGAATTGAAGAGTGAAATAAGAGTCTAGAAATAAATCCTTAGGAGGAGGTGAAACTCTCGACAAAATAGATAGAGCACAAATATTATTGAAATCTTGTTACAGAAAATGGGCACTTGCCCTTAATATTATTAATAATACTTCTAGACATAGTGTTTTACAAATAGAAAAGTGTTTACAACCAGCTTAAGACAAAGAGACTTGGCTAAGTAATTCAGCTCTGAATCTCTATGGAATAGAGGAATCTAGTAAATCATGGTCTTGATTGAAACTTTGTAAGTAGGGTTTTTGGTTGTTGGCGCTGCTAATTGCCCTGGCTACGATCTCGCTGAGATTGTTTGGGCGGTATTTTTCTTTCAGGTTGATATGGTACTAGTTTGCAGTTGATGTCGTGTGGTTATGTTGGTATATATTTTTCAGTGAGTTAGAGTTTCTAGTTTTTGTGATGGAGGGTATGGCAAGTACATGCTATCAGTGGTTTGGATTATGAGGCCTGGAAATCTGTCTTGTTTATATTGCATGATGTCCCAGGCTTTGGTATAGATTCGTCGGACAATGATGGGTCTTCCTAGAACGATTTGATGTTGTACATTGGTGAGGACCAGCCACTCCATGTGCTCCCGGATATATTCTTCAAGGGAATTGTTGTAAGGAGCATCTTTGTAAGTTGTCCACTCAGTGTTTGCCATTTCTTTAATAGTATGATAAACTGGATGGTTGCATGTTGTGTTACAATCCATAATACAAGCTTTACTCATGTTCTTGCAATATTTCTCATGTTCTACTGGGTCCATCGCAGTTTTGTTAATCCCGTAATCTTTCCACCATTCTCTGAGCCATTCATTTTGTTGATATCCTTGATAATGTCCCACCGTACTGAATTTGAGCCTTGTATAGTGAGTTTCATTTTGATCATCGATATTAAGGAACTACCACCATAATTTTTTGTAATCTGCAAAATCAAGATCAGTGTCAGGAAACATAATCTGAGGGTCATTTCTGGGCCATCTTGCTGCCATATGAGTCTTGATATGGCCAGGTTCATTCCATAAATCACGGGTTCGATATATGCAAACATGCCTCTCATAGATTCCTGTATCCTTCCCTCCATGGTACCAGATAGTAGCAATGTCGTGGAAGTTTTGTTCTAATGTTTTTCTTGTTATTTCAACATTTCTTCTCGCTTTGTCGTAAACCATATCATGTATCCAAGCTCTGCCTTTAGGATAGACTTTCCTTTCTGGTACATAATATGGGAGATCTGTGTGTGGCTGTAAATTGGCATCTAAAACCTTGGTATTCTTGAGCTGCCAAGTTGGTTTCCAATTTCTTTTATATGCCTCCCATTCTAGTTCATCTGGCACCATTTTCACTGTTTCCCTTTTCCTGTCATTTTCCCATTCAGTGACGATGATCAACACTTGTTCCTCTTTTTGCTCAATATATTCTCTACTCAGAAAATCAGGAAGGCTATTATCTTTTCCCTTAATATGTTCAATAGAGAAATCAAAATTGGCAAACAGGGCTTGCCACCTTGCAAACTTCGCCTCTCCATCCTTTTTGATATTCTTTGTCAATTCCTTTTGCATGGCTGATGCATCAGTTCTGAGGAGAAAAGGTTTATTTATCATCTAAACTTCAAATTTGCTTATACAGTTCCAGGCTGCTTTGACTTCTCTTTCTATGACAGAGTAATTTTATTCTGTCGGGTTCCAGACTCCAAAAGCAAATTGAACTACCTGCTCTTCTTTACCAATTCTTTGTTTCAAAACTCCTCCCCATCCAACATTACTTGCATCAGACTCAACAATCTTAAAGGCTTGGTTGTCAGCAACATATAAAATGGGCAAAGATTTTACCTTAGCTTTGATTTGTTGGACTGCTCTGGTGTGAAGGTCCGACCACTCTGGAGGGTTCTTCCCTAGTCTTTTGTTGAGGATTCTTCTGTCACTGGCGCAGTCTTGATAAAAATTGCTGACATAATTAAGGCAACCCAAAAATCTTTGTAACTGTGTCTTATCTTTGAGTTCATCTGGGAATTTGTCTGCAAAATCAATGGCGTGCTGCTGGAGAGAAATTTGCCCATTGCAGATTGTATGTCCTAAAAATTTTATAGAATTGTAGAGTTGAGGCTTATGTGATCCATATCAAGTTTATGAGAGATTTTTCGACGAAAATCACATGAGAAACCATTTGTCTACGTGTTTCGAACCAACTAGTGTGGTTCATCGTCAGGACAAGTTGAAGAAACAGATCCAGCTTAGCATGTTAAATAGTCTGAGCAGAGCCTCCAACGGCTAAATTGAATAATGGCTAATTTTGACTATAGGACCCAGGTCAAATTTTTATTTATTAATTTAATATTAATATTATTATTATTAATTTATT
>APFE030017655.1:12582-33855 GCA_000404065.3 Pinus taeda
AATAAGAGCCCAAAAAACGAGGAGGGGGCCGAACAAACGACTAAGAAGAGAGTGCTGGAATACAACACCTACTGATTTTCCAGCCATCCTCTCTATTGAGATTGCTCGGCCTCTTTTCAATCTCAAGAGCTTCCCTAAATTTCCGATGATGGAAGTGTGAAACCTTAGCAATAACACTAGCTGCCTCAATGCAAACATGATGATTGGTTTTTTCTACATGTTCAGCTAAAGCAGAGGTCTTAGCTCTTCTATGCTTAAGGTCAGCTGCGTGCTCACTAATCCTTTGATTAATGGAGCGACCGGTCTCACCAATATAGGGTGTCACGCCCCCAAGCCTACGTTGGTCTTTCAACCGTATCGGCGAGGTGCGGCACCACCGAACACTTTCTTTTTAACAATGCTCGTGCACATGGACTACGCCTAAATTCACCTTCGCATTACTTAGCTTGTGTTTCGCAACCAAGTAAACATGTAGTTATCCTTTATACTTAATGAAGCCCATACTCATTCATTATCCATAGAAATTATATAACAAGAACATCAACAATTGCAACAAGTATAAAGGGGAGGGGCAACTCCCCGTAATGTGAGTTTGCCCAACAATATATTAAGATCATTAGCTTTACAATAATACAACCAGCAAGTATACTTGGCAAAGCTCCAAGTCCATACTTTGCCAAATTTTACAACCGAGGCATAGAACTGCCTTTACAACATTTCTGCACTCTTGCACGGTAGAAAGGTGCTCACCCGAGCCACCTGCAACACTACCTCAAGTCTGACACAAATCTGCAACCAACATTCACCCACGACACACCTTGCCCAAACTTCGACTTTCCAAATGCTACTACCAAGCGTACAACTTAGACCCAAGTTTAGCGCATGAGATATGCGCTCCTACTCATCCTCTCTGCGCACTTGTAGTTCTGCACCTATATGCGAAGACGTTGGTGAAGTGCGTTGATGCAAATGAGCTTTAACCGCTCCAATATATACGTGTGGCAAGGGGGTGTGGTGGCCATTGGGCCGACCACACAACTATTTGTTATACACCCTTTGAACGCCTTGGAGTATGTCGGCCAACCTCCAAATCATCTCCACGCTCGTAGGATATAAACCCCCTTCCATCGCTCTTCATTCTTTGTATTTCTCCAAGTGTCGTAAATCCGTCGTTCAGACTTTCGTCGCAAACAACTCGTTGAAACGTCACATGGTCGTGCAGCGCTGCCCGACGCCCACCGCCGTGCGGTCGTGCACGCCCGCGCGTGCGGAGCAGCGACCGGTGCCCGCCCGTCGCCCGATCCACAAGCGCGTTACAATAGGGGGTCCCACAAGGAGCATGGGATAAAATAAATCCCCTTTTCATATCCTTGGGTCGAAGGAATCAGTTACTGATCTGAAGGGAACCTAATTTATTTATCATAAAATAACATAATAATAACTAAAAATGTTAATAACCAATTGAAATTATTTAAATACTTTTATCTTAACAAACTAATTATTATTGTATCCTATATATAATAATATTAATATAATTATATATACAATATATATACTATAATATATATGTGTGTGTGTGTAATTAAATAATTAAAAAATAAATAAATTACTTTTAACTAACCTTAATTATTTTATTTATTTAATATATTTTTTTACTAATTAACTATTTCCATAAATAAATACACTATTATATAATATTAAAATAATAATAAATTAAATTAATAAATAAAAAATTGACTTGGGTCCTATAGTCAAAATTAGTCGTTATTTAATTTAGCCGTTGGAGATTCTGCTCAGACTATTTAACATGCTAAGCTGGATCTGTTTTTTCAACTTGTCCTGACGATGAACCACACTAGTTGGTTCGAAACGCATTGACAAATGGTTTCTCATGTGATTTTCACCGAAAAATCTCTCATAAATTTTATAGAAGTCTGAAAAACTTCTATTTTCTTCTTGCTCAAGACTAACCCATTCTTCTGAACTAACTTTAAGAAAATATTTACATGCTTAAAGTGTTCATCTATATTCTTAGAAAAAATTAGAACATCAGCGATATAAACAATTAACCAATCAAAATAAGGCTTGAATATGTCGTCCATCACCTTCTGAAACTTTGATGGAGCATTCTTGAGTCCGAAAGGCATGACATTCCACTCATAATGCCCTGCAAGAACGCTGAAAGCAGTTTTAAACTTGTCTGATTCTTCTATGGCCACCTGCCAAAATCCTGCCTTTAAATCAAATTTTGAGAATATTTTTGCACCTGCAATCCTTCTGATCAAATCTCCTTTGTGTGGAATTGGATAGGTGTCATCTGCCAAAACTGAATTCAGGGGTTTATAATTGATGACAAGTCTCGGAATACCCCTGAATTGCTCTGCTCTTTTATTGACATAGAACCCATAGCAATTCCACGGGCTATCTGATTCCCTTATTAATTTCCTGTCGAGCAATCGTTGGATCTCTTTCTGGCAAAGATCTCTATACTCTTTGCTCATTGGTATGGCTCTGCTTTTGCAAGGTTTTCCGACAAATCCTTCTTTGTATGGCAATCTGATAGTATGATGTTTTCGATGCCAAAAGGCATTTGGCTCTTCTGAACATCACTTTTCTTCTAGCTTTTGCTTCAAATCTTGGATTCTGCTTTTTACCTGAGGCAGCTTTAACTGTTCTTCAATTCTTAGCTTACTCTTCAGATCTTTGAGGTCTGTTAGTAGGGATTCTACCTTATCTAGCTTCTGCATGGCCTGCACCATAGTAGAGACCCTTGGACTGGAGACATAAGGAAGTTCAATCTTTTTCTTTTTGCCTTTTGATGTGGGCACTGAGATAAAGTAACCAGATCTTCCTCCTTTCAACCTGACTGAACCATGTGGCTCAACTGCAACAAGAAATATATTTCCTAAAATACAATCAACAGGAATATCTGCTACCACAAACTTCATATATACACAGTGTGAATCAAAACATAATGAAGCTCTAGGAACTTCGTACTGGAGCTTCTTATTTCCAAGACCTACAACTTTTCTTTCTGCAGAAACCCAATATCTAGATAGGATGTTCTTTATATTAAGGATATTGATATCTGCTCCGGAATCTAATAATGCAATCATTTGAAAAATCTTCCCTTGGATACAGATGTTTACCTTAACATGATGCTGCTGATAGGTTATTGTAAATAACCTCATGTCTTTGAATCCAAAGTTTGGATCTTGCATCCCTTCAGCGATCTGAATTTCCTGGTCTTTTGCAGTCGGATACCAGGAATCTTCTTCTTCATTCTCTTGGTTGTCTGCAACTTGTTTTCCTTTCTGTATGTTTGCAATCTGAGCCTTGATTGCAGAGATTTCTGCTTTAATGTGGTGAATTTCACCACTTACTTCTCCAAGAGTAAGCAACCTTACTCTCCCTGGTTTCTGGTGATGCATTTGGAAATATTTTGTATTCCGTTCATAAGATGCATCAATAAACAAAGGTTTCTTACCTGATTCCTTAGAAGCTTTAGTTTTCAACTAGTCTGTGAAAGCTTCGATCAGGCGGTTTTTCATGTCACCATCCTCCATAGCTCAAATCTGGGACGGAATTTTTAATTCTGCTTCCTCATCAGTAGATGCCATTAGCACCTTTTCTTTTGGAGGCTTCGGTCTTTCTTCGTCACTTGAGCTGCTGGAATAATCAGAATCATCTTCACATAGGGCATGACAGGCACATGCATGTGAATCTGAACATGAGCATCCTGATGAATCTGATTCTGAATATTGACACATATTTGCCTGTAGTTCATCTTCTATCGAGGAGCTAAAAGAGTCAAGAGAAGTTTCTTCTAGCTGGTGCTGTTGTGCTGTATCCCTGATTGTGAGATTGGGACACCTTTCTGTGACATGTGTCGCAAATTTACATCTAAGCCAAACAATAGGGCATCTATGCTCTTTTTTGACTTGTTTGGCCTTTTGAGCATAGCCAGCGATCTTCTTCCCTCTATTAAGCTTTGACTCTTCCCCTTGCGGGCATCTTGAGGTGATATGCCCCTTTTGTCCACATAACCAACAAGTGATCTTGTTCCATTTTTCTTGCTTAGCAGAATGTAGATGGATGTCAGCGAGATTATAATAATGGGTGTTTGGCGCATATCTGTAATATCCTTTCTTTTTTTGCTTCTAATTTCTATCCTTCGTAAGATATTTTCTTCTTCTGTCCCTTGGATACTCTCTTTTGCTTCTGTAGAAAGTCTCTCTGAATTCTCTTTTGGCTCTTTTCTTAGACTTTCTTTTCTTGACCAGAGGATCATCTATTGTAAGTCCATAGCTGTGGCAGATGGACTTTCTATCTGGCAATCTGGATAATTTTTCCAATGCTTTATTTACTTTTGAGCTTGTGCAAAGACTTACCAGTGTCTTTCTGATGTGAGAATATATCTCACCCCATGTGTATGATTCAAACGGCAACTGAAAGACTTCCTACATTATGATATAATCAACAAATTTTGAAGGTAAAGCAGCAAGATATACTTGTTTCCACAACAGATTCTTGGAGTCTTTTACCTCGTAAATTGGATGCATCCAATCCCTATGAAAATCATCATACTACGACATTTTATGGCACTTGAGGTTCATGAGTATAACCTCATGCTTGTTGGCTATCTTCGTTTCACTTCCACACCAATGTTCCAGAATCATTGATGTAAGTGCGCCGATCATATTGCTGATAATCGTGCCATCTGGATTGTGGATAATGTCTCCTTTCTCATCCTTGAGAACTTCTACTTCCATTGTTTCGATGAGCTTAAGAGAAGACTCAGTTTCCCACCATCTAAGAAGAGTACCTGTAAAACATTGAATGATAGTTCTACAAGCATCTATTTCAGATTTTCCTCTAAGACACATGAGTTTATATTCTGTGTACATTAATTCAATCATTTGGCGTATTTAGCCAATGCTCATGTTGTCTATGTTCCATTCCCTGTGAGAATTAGGGAAGAAGGTATAGGCTTCAGGCAATTTTCCCTTTCCTTCAATGTCAGGAGCGGAGTATCTAGAAAATCTATGTTCTAGAGGCTCATAGATAGGAATAATTTGCGTCTCTTGAGATTTCTTCTCTGTTTCTTTGGCTTCTGGTTCGGTCTCTGCTTCTTGGAATAGAGAAGCAATGCTAATGTGCTTTGATTTATCAGCATCTGATGAAGAAACAATTTCTTTGGGGAATAGAGCAGGAAACTTATGAATATTTCTGATTGAATTTTCAATCTTTATGTTTCTTTTCACCAAAAAAGAATTCGGAACTGGTTTTTCTGCTTTTGTCAACTAAACTTTTTCAATTTTTTCTGCTAGACCAGTGAGAAGAGTCTTAGTTGTGTCAATGTGACCAACTAATTTATCTCCGACCTCTTCTATTTTATTCAGTGATTCTCTGGCATAAGTACGAGAAATAATGGAATCAAATTGCATATTATTCAAACAATGATTCACACTATTTCATGAAATCTGTACAATATCTATTTGCTTCTTTATATCATCTGTCTTTGTTACATTCATCTCCAGACCTTTGAGTGCAGTTTGTTCGAATTTAATTGTTCACTAGCCTTTTGGATTCTTCCATCAATTCTTAAGGCATTATCATCTTTTTGAACCAAGGGGATGGCTTTGGCTGCATTGGTATTTTCTCCTAAAACAATTCCTTTGTATGGGGGAAATGTGGTAGGAGTCTCAATTTGTGACCCATCTAATGCAGTCCATCCATGTTTATTAACTGTAGAACTGGAGGAGGCTCCAGTGAAAACATTAATAGGAGCAATCTTATCTGTCCAAGAATAGAAAGATATCCATGTATTGTTTACCTCCATATAATGCTTCAAGTCTCTTGCATACTATCTTTTCTGTGCAGGAGTGTATGCCCGGTCAAATTCTTCTGACTGAGGATTTGTATATAAATCCCAGTTAAGCATAGCCTTCATCCACTTAGCACTGATCTGTGATTTCAAGCATCCATTCATAAGCGAGAAGAACTTGTGCATTTCCATAACTGCAGGTTTTTTACAATCAACAAGGATTTGTTTAAACCTACACTCTGGAATTAACTATGACTACTCAAGAATTCCTAGACCATATCTTGGTTTTGCTGGTCTCATCAAACAAATCATCTCAGTTAGTCTAGGATCCTCTTCTTCTACTGTTTGCATCATAAGCACATGGTTTGAATCTGGTTCTGGCTCATGAGGAAATGGGATGTCAGAACATTTGGGATTCGGACACGGGTTTACAGATGTAGAAGGAGGAGCAATACCAGTTCTGGGTTATGAAATGAATGCATATTCTGTTCAGCTAAGGTAAGTAGATTTATGACATCTTGACATTCTGGGCACTTTACTTCTAACAATGAATAATTTACAAGCTGGGCTAACTCATATAACTGATTACGTCTATAGGAAGATGAAGAAGAACAAGTTGTATCTACAAAAGAAGGATCTCTGTAATATTTAGAAGATTTACAAGCAATATCAATTCCTTGTCGATCAATGGTGGATCTACGCGGAAAAGATATAATAGCACCAGAAGGAGTTCCAGTGATATTTGCAGAAGTAATATTTCTTGGCACTATTGGTTTGGGATTATCTACAGCCCAGTGGGCAGGAAACTGCAACTCTTGCCATTTGATCAAATGATGTTCGACTTTCTGGTTACGGGGATCTATTTTGATGACAACATTGGATTTGGAGTCCCTACTAGGTGTATGACGAGTAGCTAGCCATACAGTATTTGTGTGTCGCAAACAGGCCTTAGTCTGAATGGCTATATTGTTTATCTTTTTCTTCATATCGAAACCTGTGGTTTGGATTTGCAGCTGTAAGATTTCTGCAATGGTTTCATCATAAACATACACAGAGAAATTTGGATAGCAGTCAAAATACACAGGGCCATCAGACAAGGGTGCCACTATTCCACCGATGATGGAATTAGTATATCTATTCTGCGTCATGTCTCGAACTGTTGCAAACACAAAAGTATGTAATCATTTATGGACTAAAGGGTTGATTCCAACCCGTATACAACCTAGATGCAAATAATTTGTCTTTAATTTTTTTGCCTCAGCTTGTAGATCTTTAGGATTCAACAGAGATATAGTTTGAATGCTACTAGAATTTTCTTAGACTTGGCTAACTGATTCTTTAATGCTAATCCTTGATGCAGCAATCAAATGAAAGGGGGTTAAATCACTATAAACTTCAGAAGAGGATATCTGAGGTAATTCCCTACTAGCAGAAGGCTGAGATTCTTCATTGGTAAGTTCTGTGGAATTTAAAGTTCTGCTAGAACTACTTGCAAACATATCTCTTAAAGGATTCTCTTCTGCCTGAGAGTCTCTCACTTCAAGTTCACGGAAAGAAACAGATTTCCTGAACTAGTCCATTTTGATTATGAGTACTTGTGATTTTAGAGTAAGGTTGCTTACTCTTGGAGAAGTAAGTGGTGAAATTCACCACATTAAAGCATAAATCTCTGCAATCAAGGCTCAGATTGCAGACATACAGAAAGGAAAACAAGTTGCAGACAACCAAGAGAATGAAGAAGAAGATTCCTGGTATCCGACTGCAAAACACCAAGAAATTCAGATCGCTAAAGGGATGCAAGATCCAAACTTTGGATTCAAAGATATGAGGTTATTTACGATAACCTATCAACAACATCATGTTAAGGTAAACATCTATATCCAAGGGAAGATTTTTCAAATGATTGCATTATTAGATTCCGGAGCAGATATCAATATCCTTAATATAAAGAACATCCCATCTAGATATTGGGTTTCTGCAGAAAGAAAAGTTGTAGGTCTTGGAAATAAGAAGCTCCAGTACAAAGTTCCCAGAGCTTCATTATGTTTTGATTCGCACTGTGTATATATGAAGTTTGCAGTAGCAGATATTCCCGTTGATTGTATTTTAGGAAATATATTTCTTGCTGCAGTTGAGCCACATGGTTCAGTCAGGTTGAAAGGAGGAAGATCTGGTTACTTTATCTCAGTGCCCACATCAAAAGGCAAAAAGAAAAAGATTGAACTTCCTTATGTCTCAAGTCCAAGGGTCTCTACTATGGTGCAGGCCATGCAGAAGCTAGATAAGGCAGAATCCCTACTAACAGACCTCAAAGATCTGAAGAGTAAGCTAAGAATTGAAGAACAATTAAAGCTGCCTCAGGTAAAAAGCAGAATCCAAGATTTGAAGCAAAAGCTAGAAGAAAAGTGTTGTTCAGAAGAGCCAAATGCCTTTTGGCATCGAAAACAACATACTATCAGACTGCCATACAAAGAAGGATTTGTCGGAAAACCTTGCAAAAGCAGAGCCATACCAATGAGCAAAGAGTATTGAGATCTTTGCCAGAAAGAGATCCATCAATTGCTCGACAGGAAATTAATAAGGGAATCAGATAGCCCGTGGAATTGCTACGGGTTCTATGTCAATAAAATAGCTGAGTAAATCAGGGGTATTCCGAGACTTGTCATCAATTATAAACCCCTAAATTCAGTTTTGGCATATGACACCTATCCAATTCCGTACAAAGGAGATTTGATCAGAAGGATTGCAGGTGCAAAAATATTCTCAAAATTCGATTTAAAGGCAGGATTTTCGCAGTTGGCCATAGAAGAATCAGACAAGTTTAAAACTGCTTTCAGCATTCCTGTGGGCATTATGAGTAGAATGTCATGCCTTTCGGACTCAAGAATGCTCCATCAAGGTTTTAGAAGGTGATGGACGACATATTCAAGCCTTATTTTGACTGGTTGATTGTTTATATCGATGATGTTTTGAATTTTTCTAAGCCCCTACGTAAAATTGGTATTAGAGCCAGTAACGTCTAGTTCTAAAGGTTGGTACTCTAAAATCACTAGTACTCATAATCAAAATGGACTCGTTCAGGGAATCTGTTTCTTTCCGTGAACTTGAAGAGAGAGACTCTCAGGCAGAAAAGAACCCTTTAAGAGATATGTTTGCAAGTAGTTCTAGCAGAACTTTAAATTCCGCAGAACTTACCTATGAAGAATCTCAGCCTTCTGCTCGTTGGGAATTACCTCAGCTATCCTCTTCTGAAGTTTATAGTGATTTAGCCCCCTTTCGTTTGATTGTTGCATCAAGGATTAGCATTAAAGAATCAGTTAGCCAAGTCCAAGAAAATTCTGATAGTATTCAAACTATATCTCTGTTGAATCCTAAAGATCTACAAGCCGAGGCAAAGAAATTAAAGACAAATTATCTGCATCTAGGTTGTATTCGGGTTGGAATCAATCCTTTAGTCCATAAAGGATTACATACTTTTGTGCTTGCAACAGTTCGAGACATGATGCACAATAGATATACTGATTCCATCATCGGTGGAATAGTGGCACCCTTGTCTAATGGCCCTGAGTATTTTGACTGCTATCCAAATTTCTCTGTGTATGTTTATGATGAAACCATTGCAAAAATCTTACAGCTACAAATCCAAACCACAGGTTTCGATATGAAGAGAAAGAGAAACAATATAGCCATCCAGACTAAGGCCTATTTGTGACACACAAATACTTTATGGCTAGCTATACGTCATACACCTAGTAGGGACTCCAAATCCAGTGTTGTTGTCAAAACAGATCCCCGTAACCAGAAAGTCGAACATCATTTGATCAAATGGCAAGACTTGTAGTTTCTTGCCCACTGGGCTGTAGATAATCCCAAACCAATAGTGCCAAGAAATATTACTTCTGTAAATATCACTGAAACTCCTTCTGGTGCTATTATATCTTTTTCGCGTAGATCCACCATTGACCGACAAGGAATTGATATTGCTTGTAAATCTTCTAAATATTACAGAGACCCTTCTTTTGTAGATACAACTTGTTCTTCTTCATCTTCCTATAGACGTAATAAGTTATATGAGTTAGCCCAGCTTTTGAATTATTCATCGTTAGAAGTAAAGTGCCCAGAATGTCAAGATGTCATAAATCTGCTTACCTTAGCTAAACAGAATATGCATTCATTTCATAACCCCAGAACTGGTATTGCTCCTCCTTCTACATTTGTAAATCCGTGTCCGAATCCCAAATGTTCTCACATCCCATTTCCTCATGAGCCAGATCCAGATTCAGACCATGTGCTTATGATGCAAACAGTAGAAGAAGAGGATCCTCGACTAACTGAGATGATATGTTTGATGAGACCAACAAAACCAAGATATGGTCTAGGAATACTTGAGCAGTCACAATTAATTCCAGAGTGTAGGTTTAAACAAATCCCTGCTGATTGTAAAAAACCTGCAGTTATGGAAATGCACAAGTTCTTCTCGCTTATGAATGGATGCTTGAAATCACAAATAAGTGCAAAGTGGATGAAGGCTATGCTTAACTAGGATTTATATACAAATCCTTAGTTAGAAGAATTTGACCAGGCATACACTCCTGCACAGAAAAGACAGTATGCAAGCGACTGGAAGCATTATATGGAGGTAAACAATACATGGATATATTTCTATTCTTGGAAAGATAAGATTGCTCCTATTAATGTTTTCACTGGAGCCTCCTCCAGTTCTACAGTTAATAAACATGGATGGATTGCATTAGATGGGTCACAAATTGAGACTCGTACCACATTTCCCCCATGCAAAGGAATTGTTTTAGGAGAAAATACCAATGCAGCCAAAGCCATCCCCTTGGTTCAAAAAGATGATAATGCCTTAGGAATTGATGGAAGAATCCAAAAGGCTAGTGAACAATTAAATTGGACCAATATTGCACTCAAAGGTCTGGAGATGAATGTAACAAAGACAAATGATGTAAAGAAGCAAATAGATGTTGTACAGATTTCATTAAATAGTGTGAATAGTTGTTTGAATAATATGCAATTTGATTCCAGTATTTCTCGAACTTATGCCAGAGAATCACTGAATAAAATAGAAAAGGTTTGAGATAAATTAGTTGGTCACATTGACACAACTAAGACTCTTCTTACTGGTTTAGCAGAAAAAATTGAAAAAGTTCAGTTGACAAAACCCGAAAAACTAGTTCCGAATTCTTTTTTGGTGAAAAGAAACATAAAGATTGAAAATTCAATCAGAAATATTCATAAGTTTCCTGCTCTATTCCCCAAAGAAACTCTTTCTTCATCAGATGCTGATAAATCAGAGCACATTAGCATTGCTTCTCTATTCCAAGAAGCAGAGGTCGAAGCAGAAGCCAAAGAAACAGAGAAGAAATCTCAGGAGACGTAAATTCTTCCTATCTATGAGCCTCTAGAACATAGATTTTCTAGATACTTTGCTCCTAACATTGAAGGAAAGGGAAAATTGCCTGAAGCCCATACCTTCTTCCCTAATTCTCACAGGGAATGGAACATAGACAACATGAGCATTGGCCAAATACGCCAAATGATTGATTTAGTGTACACAAAATATAAACTCGTGTCTCAGAGGAAAATCTGAAATAGATGCTTGTAGAACTATCATTCAATGTTTTACAGGTACTCTTCTCATATGGTGGGAAACTGAGTCTTCTCTTAAGCTCATCGAAACAATGGAAGCAGAAGTTCTCAAGGATGAGAAAGGAGACATTATCCACAATCCAGATGGCACGGTTATCAGCAATATGATCGGCGCACTTACATCAATGATTCTGGAACATTGGTGTGGAAGTGAAACGGAGATAGCCAACAAGCATGAGGTTATACTCATGAATCTCAAGTGCCATAAAATGTCATAGTATGATGATTTTCACAGGGATTGGATGCAGCGAATTTACGAGGTAAAAGACTCCAAGAATCTGTTGTGGAAACAGGTATATCTTGTTGTTGTACCTTCAAAATTTGTTGATTATATTAAATGCAGGAAGTCTTCCAGTTGCCGTTTGAATCATACACATGGGGTGAGATATATTCTCACATCACAAAGGCACTGGTAAGTCTTTGAACAAGCTCAAAAGTAAATAAATCATTGGAAAAATTATCCAGATTGCCAAATAGAAAGTCCATCTGCCACATATATGGACTTACAATAGATGATCCTCTAGTCAAGAAAAGAAAGTCTAAGAAAAGAGCCAAATGAGAATTCAGAGAGATTTTCTACAGAAGCAAAAGAGAGTATCCAAGGGACAAAAGAAGAAAATATCTTACGAAGGATAGAAATCAGAAGCAGAAAAAGAAAGGATATTACAGGTATGTGCCAAACACCCATTATTATAATCCCGCTGACATCCATCTACATTCTGCTAAGCAAGAAAAATGGAACAAGATCACTTGTTGGTTATGTGGACGAAAGGGGCATACCACCTCAAGATGCCCGCAAGGGGAAGAGTCAAAGCTTAATAGAGGGAAGAAGACCGCTGGCTATGCTCAAAAGGCCAAACAAGTCAAAAAAGAGCATAGAGGCCCTATTGTTTGCCTTAGATGTAAATCTGCGACACATGTCACAGAAAGATGTCCCAATCTCACAATCAGGGATATAGCACAACACCACCAGCTAGAAGAAACTTCTCTTGACTCTTTTAGCTCCTCGACAGAAGATGAACTACAGGCAAATATGGGTCAATATCAGAATCAAATTCATCAGGATGCTCATGTTCAGATTCAGATGCATGTTCCTGTCATGCCCTGTATGAAGATGATTCTAATTATTCCAGCAGCTCAAGTGACGAAGAAAGACCAAAGCTTCCAAAAGAAAAGGTGCTAATGGCATCTATTGATGAGGAAGCATAATTAAAAATTTTGTCCCAAATTCGAGCTATGGAGGATGGTGACATGAAAAACTGCCTGATCGAAGCTTTCACAAACTAGTTGAAAACTAAAGCTTCTAAGGAATCAGGTAAGAAACCTTTGCTTATTGATGCATTTTATGAATGGAACACAAAATCTTTCCAAATGAATCACCAGAAACCAGGAAGAGTAAGGTCGCTTACTCTTGGAGAAGTAAGTGGTGAAATTCACCACATTAAAGCATAAATCTCTGCAATCAAGGCTCAAATTGCAGACATAGAGAAAGGAAAACAAGTTGTAGACAACCAAGAGAATGAAGAAGAAGATTCTTGGTATCCGACTGCAAAAGACCAGGAAATTCAGATTGCTGAAGGGATGCAAGATCCAAACTTTGGATTCAAAGACATGAGGTTGTTTACGATAACCTATCAGCAACATCATGTTAAGGTAAACATCTGTATCCAAGGGAATATTTTTCAAATGATTGCATTATTAGATCCCAGAGCAGATATCAATATCCTTAATATAAAGAACATCCCATCTAGATATTGGGTTTCTGCAGAAAGAAAAGTTGTAGGTCTTGGAAATAAGAA
This sequence comes from Pinus taeda, assembly GCA_000404065.3. Lineage (NCBI taxonomy): Eukaryota > Viridiplantae > Streptophyta > Pinopsida > Pinales > Pinaceae > Pinus > Pinus taeda. Next base: position 25,879 of record APFE030017655.1, read on the forward strand.
GCTCCAGTACGAAGTTCCCAGAGCTTCATTATGTTTTGATTCGCACTGTGTATATATGAAGTTTGTGGTAGTAGATATTCCTGTTGATTGTATTTTAGGAAATATATTTCTTGCTGCAGTTGAGCCACATGGTTCAGTTAGGTTGAAAGGAGGAAGATCTGGTTACTTTATCTCAGTCCCCACATCAAAAGGCAAAAAGAAAAAGATTGAACTTCCTTATGTCTCCAGTCCAAGGGTCTCTACTATGGTGCAGGCTATGCAGAAGCTAGATAAGGTAGAATCCCTACTAACAGACCTCAAAGATCTGAAGAGTAAGCTAAGAATTGAAGAACAGTTAAAGCTGCCTCAGGTAAAAAACAGAATCCAAGATTTGAAGCAAAAGCTAGAAGAAAAGTGTTGTTCAGAAGAGCCAAATGCCTTTTGGCATCGAAAACAACATACTATCAGACTGCCATACAAAGAAGGATTTGCCGGAAAACCTTGCAAGCCATACCAATGAGAAAAGAGTATAAAGATCTTTGCTAGAAAGAGATCCAGCAATTGCTCGACAGGAAATTAATAAGGGAATCAAATAGCCCGTGGAATTGCTATGGGTTCTATGTCAATAAAAGAGCAGAGCAAATCAGAGGTATTCCGAGACTTGTCATCAATTATAAACCCCTGAATTCAGTTTTGGCAGATGACACCTATCCAATTCCACACAAAGGATATTTGATCAAAAGGATTGCAGGTGCAAAAATATTCTCAAAATTCGATTTAAAGGCACGATTTTGGTAGGTGGCCATAGAAGAATCAGACAAGTTTAAAACTGCTTTCAACATTCCTGCAGGGCATTATGAGTGGAATGTCATGCCTTTCGGACTCAAGAACGCTCCATCAAAGTTTCAGAAGGTGATGGACAACATATTCAAGCCTTATTTTGACTGGTTGATTATTTATATCGATGATGTTTTGATTTTTTCTAAGAATATAGATGAACACGTTAAGCATGTAAATATTTTCTTAAAGTTAGTTCAGAAGAATGGGTTAGTCCCGAGCAAGAAGAAAATAGAAGTTTTTCAAACTCCTATAAAATTTTTAGGACATACAATCTGCAATGGGCAGATTTCTCTCCAGCAGCACACCATTGATTTTGCAGACAAATTCTCAGATGAACTCAGAGATAAGACACAGTTACAAAAAATTTTGGGTTGCCTTAATTATGTCAGCAATTTTTATCAAGACTGCGCCAGTGACAAAAGAATCCTCAACAAAAGACTAGGGAAGAAACCTCCGGAGTGGTTGGACCTTCACACCAGAGCAGTCCAACAAATCAAAGCTAAGGTAAAATCTTTGCCCATTTTATATGTTGCTAACGACCAAGCCTTTAAGATTGTTGAGTCTGATGCAAGTAATGTTGGATGGGGAGGAGTTTTGAAACAAAGAATTGGTAAAGAAGAGTAGGTAGTTCAATTTGCTTATGGAGTCTGGAACACGGCGAAACAAAATTACTATGTCATAGAAAGAGAAGTCAAAGCAGCCTGGAACTGTATAAGCAAATTTGAAGTTTATCTGATAAATAAACCTTTTCTCCTCAGAACTGATGCATCAGCCATGCAAAAGGTATTGACAAAGAATATCAAAAGGCTGGAGAGGCGAAGTTTGCAAGGTGGCAAGCCCTGTTTGTCAATTTTGATTTCTCTGTTGAACATATTAAGGGAAACGATAATAGCCTTCCTGATTTTCTGAGAAGAGAATATATTGAGCAAAAAGAGGAACAAGTGTTGATCATCGTCACTGAATGGGAAAATGACAGGAAAAGGGAAACAGTGAAAATGGTGCCACATGAACTAGAATGGGAGACATATAAAAGAAATTGGAAACCAACTTGGCAGCTCATGAATACCAAGGTTTTAGACGCCAATTTACAGCCACACACAGATCTCCCATATTATGTACTAGAAAGGAAAGTCTATACTAAAGGCACAGCTTGGATACATGATATGGTTTACGACAAAGCCAAAAGAAATGCTGAAATAGCAAGAAAAACATTAGAGCAAAACTTCCACGACATTGCTACTATCTGGTACCATGGAGGGAAGGATACAGGAATCTATGAGAGGCATGTTTGCATATATCGAACCCGTAATTTATGGAATGAACCTGGCCATATCAAGACTCATATGGCAACAAGATGGCCCAGAAATGACCCTTAGATTATGTTTCCTGACACTGATCTTGATTTTGCAGATTACAAAAAATTATGATGGCAGTTGCTTAATATCGATGATCAAAATGAAACTCACTATATAAGGCTCAAATTCAGTACGGTGGGACATTATCAAGGATATCAACAAAATGAATGGCTCAGAGAATGGTGGAAAGATTACGGGATTAACAAAACTGCGATGGACCGAGTAGAACATGAGAAATATTGCAAGACCATGGGTAAAGCTTGTATTATGGGTTGTAACACAGCATGCAACCATCCAGTTTATCATACTATTAAAGAAATGGCGGACACTGAGTGGACAACTTACAAAGATGCTCCTTACAACAATTCCCTTGAAGAATATATGCGGGAGCACATGGAGTGGTTGGTCCTCACCAAAGTACAACATCAAATCGTTCTAGTAAGACCCATCATTGTCCGACGAATCTATACCAAAGCTTGGGACATCATGCAATATAAACAAGACAGGTTTCCAGGCCTCACAATTTTTTAATATGTACCAGTCACAAGGGCTGAATTGTGACGAGTCTTTCCGTGGGTTTTACTGTTTAAAAACCTCCACAGTGTAGCATAATCTTTTCTCGTGGGCTTTAGTATTAAAGTATCCATTGTGTTTTAGTCATATCAGAATAACTTTTAGTACAAAGGATCTACTTTACAGATAATACATTACGCGTTACCCGAAAGCAATAATTCTAATCCATTTAATGGACTCGAATAATTGTGCAGATGTCGCTCTGATAAATGCTGAAAAGTAATGATCCCTTTAGCTTTAAGTCTTTTCTTTGTTCCGACCCAGGACAATGCTTGTCCCCCTTCTCCCCTATATAAAGAAGGGTAAGGCTCATTCTTGGGCATCAGATGTTTGGAGAGATCAGAGTTTAGAGAGTCTAGAGCCTTGAGTGTTTGGAGTCGAGTATTTTCCTGCTCTGCATCTACGGACCTGCGTGTCTAATATGCTTGCATCACGAAATTACTCAAGTCCTTAGGTGGTTTGGAAGCCTGCGCATCAGTGTGCTCGGCACTGGTGAGAACCTAAAGTGGTTGAACCATCAGAGCCTCTTTATATATATATTTTTTTCTTTGAAATTTCTAAGGTAGAGTCTGTCTATTGCCAGGAAGCCTCTGGTATTACTCGATCTTTATGGTCAGTATATAGTCCAGTAAATGCGATAACGATCTATCTCTGTAAAGAGTTTCCTGAGTTTCCTCTCTCTGTAAATCATTTGAGCATTTGAAATAATATGAGTACACTATATTTCCGCCATTTGAGTATCTTTGTGCTTTTATAAAGTCTGTTGTGATAGTAGTTCTGTTGAGTCTTCGTCCGAAGTTCGCAGGAAGTTCGCCAAAGGATCGAAGGGACACTAAGGCCGTTGTTAGGCGTGGAAGCCGTTGTAGCATAATCTTTTCTCATGGGCTTTAGTATTAAAGTATCCACTGTGTTTTAGTCATATCAGAATAACTTTTAGTACAAAGGATCTACTTTACAGATAATATCTTATGCATTACCCGAAAGTAATAATTCTAATCCATCTAATGGACCTGAATAATTGTGCGGATGTCGCTCTGATAAAGGCTGAAAAGTAATGATTCCTTTAGCTTTAAGTCTTTTCTTTGTTCCGACCCAGGACAATGCTTGTCCCCCCTTCTCTCCTATATAAAGAAGGGTAAGGCTCATTCTTGGGCATCGAATGTTTGGAGAGATCAGATTTTAGAGAGTCTAGAGTCTTCAGTGTTTGGAGTCGAGTATTTTCATGCTCTGCATCTGCGGACCTACGTGTCTGATCTGCTTACATCACGAAATTACTCAAGTCCTTAGGTGGTTTGGAAGCCTGCGCATCAGTGTGCTCGGTGTTGGTGAGAACTTAAAGTGGTTGAACCATTAGAGCCCCTTTATATATATATTTTTTTTCTTTGAAATTTCTGAGGCAGAGCCTGTCTATCGCCAAGAACCCTCTGGTATTACTCGATCTTTATGGTCAGTATATAGTCCAGTAAATGCGATAACAGTCTATCTCTGTAAAGAGTTTCCTGAATTTCCTCTCTCTGTAAATCATTTGAGCATTTGAAATAATATGAGTACACTATATTTCCGCCATTTGAGTATCTATGTGCTTTTACAAAGTCTGTTGTGGTAGTAGTTTTGTTGAGTCTTCATCCGAAGTTCGCAGGAATTTCGCCAAAGGATCGAAGGGACACCAAGGCCGTTGTTAGGCATGGAAGCCGTTGTGGAGGCCGTAAGAGTGTGAAAGATCTGAGTAGGTTCACCACTAGTTCACCAGGAGTTGGAACAACACTAACGAAGAGGCACAGCAAGTCGCAAGCTCGTGACAGGAGCCCCTGAGTAAAATTGGTATCAGAGCTAGTAACGTCTGGTTCTAAAGGTTGGTACTCTAAAATCACAAGTACTCATAATCAAAATGTACTCGTTCAGGAAATCTGTTTTTTTCCGTGAACTTGAAGAGAGAGACTCTTAGGCAGAAGAGAATCCTTTAAGAGATATGTTTGCAAGTAGTTCTAGCAGAACTTTAAATTCCGCAGAACTTACCTATGAAGAATCTCAGCCTTCTGCTCGTTGGGAATTACCTCAGTTTCCTACCCACTGGGCTGTACATAATCCCAAACCAATAGTGCCAAGAAATATTACCTCAGCAAATATCATTGGAACTCCTTCTGGTGCTATTATATCTTTTCCGCGTAGATCCACCATTGACCGACAAGGAATTGATATTGCTTGTAAATCTTCTAAATATTACAGAGTATTAATGATATTCATATTGATCATAATTAAGTTAATAATATTAATCCTAGTATATTGTATTAATATTTATATATTATTTATTATATATAATATATGGTTAGTACCATTTTGTTATTATTAATAATATTTTTTTAAGAATAAGTTCTTTTTTAATTTAATAAAGTAATTATTAAATTAATATTAATTGTAAATATATTTTATTATTATTTATTAATATAGAAATTAATAATAATAATTAGTATTAATAATATTAATATTGATCATAATTAATATTGTTATAATATTAATCCTAGAAATTGTAGTTAATATTAATATAATACTATTAATCTAAACCATTGTATTTTATATTTATTATTTATTATATATAATATAATGCTTAGTACCATTTTTTTAATATAATTTATTATTAATATATTTTGATATTTTATGAAAATTATTAATTAGTATATAAGTATTAATATTAAAAAATATTTAAAATGGTATTGATATAGTAGATAATTATTATTATAATTAAAAATGATATTTTAATATTAGAATCAATATAAATGATTAATAATTAATAGCAATAAATAATTAGTGTTAATGATTGATAAAATATCAAGGAGCTAATAATGTAAGTAATTGAATATTAAAAATAGTAAATTTTCAATTTTATAAATGGTTTATAAAAAAGTTTTAACTAATTAAGATAATGGCATTATCATAATTAATATTGTAAATTTTAATGAGTGTATTAATATTATATTAGTATCAATATTTTAATTATTAGAGCGAGGTTACTAAACTAACTAAGATTAAAAAAAAAAAGGGGGGGAGGAAATTCTACCACGGAATGCTAAACCTGAAAAGTATTGGTGACCTTAATTTCTCTGATTAAGGGAAGCCAGCTTGCACTAATCTCCATACCCTTGTCTCTATTGAGATTATGTGCATGTTTGATAATTTCAAGAGCTTCTCTGATCTTTCGCCTATGGTGTTGTTCTTCCCTAGCGATAATTGAGGCGCTTTCCAAGCAGACATGGTGCTTAGTTATTTAGGAGTGTTCTGCCAGGGCGGAAGTACGAGACCTTTCATTCTTAATATCAGTTACATGTTCCTTGATTCTGGTCTGCAGGGAGCGACCTGTTTCACCAATGTAGTTTTTTCCACATGAGCAATCAATTTTATAGACTCCTTTCAGTTGATGTTTATCAATACTATCCTTAACAGATCTCATACCTTGCCTAATAGTTCCAGGTGCTGAGAATTGTGTGCTTATGTTTTTCTTCCTTAGGATTTTTGCAATTTTATCTGTAACTCCATGAATATAAGGAAGAAAAACCCTACCACACTCAGGTTGATCTCGGGCCTTAGGTTCATGAGACAACATCCTTTTCTCAGCTTTCTGTATTGCTCTTTTAATCTCATTTTCTTTGTAGCCTATACTCTTAAAGGTTGAGACTAAATGCTTCTTTTCTTCATTCAAATGTTCAGCGTCAGAAATTCGAAGGGCCCTGATAGCCAGAGTGTTTAAAACACCAAATTTCTGGGCTGGGTGATGGTGGGAATCAGCGTGGAGGTAGTTTTCTGTATGGGTTGACTTCCTAAAAACCTTATGCCCTAGGGAGCCATCCTCTTTTCTGATGATGAGAATGTCTAAAAATGGGATGCTCATGTTTTCTTCAAGCTCCATAGTGAATTTTATTTCTGAAGAGATGGAATTTAGGTGAATAAAAAACTTGTCAAGCTCTGTTTTACCATGTGTCCATTTTATATTGGTATCATCGACGAATCGCTTCCACCATGCTGGCTTCAAAGGGTAAGATTCCAGGGCCTTCTTTTCAAAGTATTCCATGTATAAGTTGGCCACGATTGGCGAAAGGGGGGATCCCATTGCCACTCCAGATGTCTGCTCATAATATGTTCCTTGGAAGGTGAAAACCATTGATCGCAAGTAGAGTTCGGCCAATCTTGCAGTCCCTGGATCAGTAACATCTTTTATAACCTGAATGGCTTCTTCAAGAGGAATCTTGGTGAATAAGGACACTATGTCAAAGCTAACAAGGATGTCATCACGTTCTATCTTCTCATTCTTAATGAGATTCACAAAGTCATGGGAGTCTTTGATGAAAGAATCAGTGTTTTCGACAAGGGGCTTGAGGATTTTTGCAACATACTTAGCGAGCTCATAGGTTGGGGATCCAATGGTATTGACTATTGGTCTAAGAGGAACTCCTTCTTTATGGATCTTGGGTAACCCATAAATCCTTGGGATGGATTCACAAGAGGGAATTAATTTCTTTTTTAATTTATCATCAAGGTTGGACTCCTCTATAAACCAGGTTGAAGACTCTCTGGTTAAACAGTTCAGGAATGAAGCAAGGCAAAAGAAAATTCTGAAATCAGAGGAGTTCGTAGAAAGAAAATTAGAAGGAAACCGTGTGGTTATCCCTCCTCCCCTACAATCTCCAGCTTTCTCTCCTAAAATACATAATATGTTATCCAAGCCATATCTTCCGAAGTCTTTGATAGCAGTCATAATAAAAGGAGAAAAATTGGTCAAAGATGTATGCTTACAGTTTAATGTAAATATGATTAGGACCAACAGTCCTAGTAAGCATAAATGGGAACTCTTAGATGGTTCGGTGCTTGAGACAGAGACAGAGTTTCCCCCATGGAAAAACTTTGTAATAAGACAAAAGGATGGAAAATTATACAAATTACTTCCTTCCCATCTGGATGATTCGTCTTTGTCTGCTAATCAATAGCAACCACAAACTGGACAAACCTAGCATTTTCTAGTTTAGAAAAATTTCTCAGAAAAGAATTTGCTTCAATAGAAACTGTGTGCTCAGAAATGAAAACAATGCTTAGCAGGATTTCTTCAAAAGCAAGATTACAACACTGTTTGTTTAAATGAAAGTATCAAGACTCTGACCAAAAATAATCAAACAATTGCACAAAGTCTTGATAAGCTCTCCTTGCAAACGGATAAAAAATTCATGAAGCAGTTGTTGCTCAT
>APFE030017661.1:0-17831 GCA_000404065.3 Pinus taeda
AATTTTGACCTATGTCATTTAGTCAAAATTAGTCGTTAAATTAGCCGTTGGAATCTCTGGTCTGACTATTTAACATGTTGAGCTGGATATGTTTTCTTCAACTTGTCCTGACGATGAACCACACTGGTTGGTTCGAAATGCGTCGGCAAATGTCTTACCTAATGTGATTTACGCCGAAATCTTCTTATAAATCTACAAAGGATGATAAGCCAGAGTGAAGAATAGGAAGATTTTTTACCTTCATTCTAATTCTTCTGACAACTTCATTGATTGCCACCTGCCAAAATCCTGATTTCATATCAAATTTAGAAAATACTTTAGCCCCTGCTATTCTTGCTAGAAGATTTCCTTTGTGAGGAACGCTGTAAGTATCATCTGCGAGTATAGTATTCAAAGGTGTATAGTTTATGACTAGTCTTGGGATACCTATTAACTGTTCTGAATGTTTATTAACATAAAAACCATAGCAGTTCCAACGACTGCTGGATTCTCTAATCAGTTTTCTTTCCAGGAGGCTTTCTATCTCTTTTTGATAGAGATCTCTATATTCTTTGTTCACAGGGATTTCTCTTCTCTTGCAGAGTTTCCCTTCATACTCATCTTTGTAGGGAAATTCTACACAGTGTTATTTTCTATGCTAAAATGCATTTGGTTCTTCAGCAACATTATTTTTCTATCTGATTAAACACAAAATCGTCTTAAGAAAGCCTATGATTGTACAAAGAATTTATAAAAAGTCTTGGGATTCTTGTAGATATTCTCATATTAAGATTTCCAAGGGCCACACCCTTGGGGGACTAATGGTTCTCGTGGACTTGTCCTTAAAGCTTCCACAGTGTAATAATGATGTCTAGTCACAAGACTGAATGTGACCTGTTTTCTCGTGGGCTTTTATGTTTAAAAGCATCCACTATGTAAAATTTATTTACAGTATAATGTTTTCCATGGGATTTGTTCAAATCTTCCACAGTGTAACCTAATACAAAGATTCTTCAGTCGCAAGACTCAGAGCACTTCTCTGACTTTTGGTGAGATTTGAGCCATATCTCTTCGACTGACGAAAGATAGTACTGAATCTATCTGCCTAACTGTCAGATGTTTGTCCCTTCATTCTCCTATATAAGGAAGGAGTAAGGCTCATTATGGGGCATTCAGAGTGTGAGTGTGATTTTTGTTTTATTTTTGCGTTTTTGAGTCCGATGAGGAAGTTCTTGCTTCCATCTCTTTAGAGTCGTATCTCAGAAGCCTGCACATCACTTTGAGAGCTCTGGTGAGAACCTAAAGTGGCCAGATTCTTAGGTTTTTGAATTTTGTGTGTTTTCATAAGAATTCAAGTTCTAAGATAGAGTCTGTGAAAGGCCAGGAAGCCTTCAGATATTTTCTTGCTTGACAAGTCGCAACATTTGATAAATGCCTAAACATTCTATCTCTGGAAAAGAGCTTCAAAATTTCTCTCTGAATTTGTAAAGAAACTTCTGCATAAATATATAAGTATCCATTTTCTGAGCATGATACATTCCTCGAGTACATTTTTCATTTCCACATGTGTTAAAACTGTCTGTTGGGGTAGTATCTATGAGACAAGAGGTTCACTTGAGGTTCGTTGGAGGTTCGTCGAGCTCTAAGGAACACCAGTCCGTTAAAGGTAGGAGGCCATGTGAAGGATGCTAGAGTGTGAAAGTCCAGAGGTTCATGTATTGATCACAGAGAAGAGACTCAACGAGAGCAAGCTTCGCATTTGAAGCCCCTGTAGCAAATTGGTATCAGAGCCAGTAACGTCTGGTTCATTACAGTTAGTACTCAAAATCTAGAAGTATCTAAAATGGATAATTCTAGAAGATCGGTCTCTTTCAGAGAGCTTGAAGCTGAAGAACAAGCTAAAGAAAACCCATTAAGAGATATGTTTGCTTCATCATCTAAAAGGGTTATAAATTCTACAGAACTTGAATATTTTGAAAGTCAACCTGCACCTAAGTGGTGTCTGCCTAGTATCTCCTTGCCAGAAGTATATGCTGACTTATCTATGTTCCATCTTAAAGCTATAACTAGAATACCTATCAAAGAAAGTATTAGTCAAATACAAGAGAACTCAAATTCTATACAAACACTTTCTCTTCTTGACACTAAGAAACTTCAGGCTAAAAAGAAAAGACTAGGAACCAAATATTTGCATCTGGGGTGCATAAGGGTAGGGATCAATCCCTTAGTCCATAGAGGACTGAATACTTTTTTTCTTGCCACAGTCAAAGATCTGACACATAACAAGTATTCAGATTCATTGATAGGAGGAATGGCTGCTCCATTATCAAATGGACTAGTATACTTTGATTGCTATCCCAACTTTTCTATATATACATTTGATGATTTCATCAAGGATATTTTACAACTACAGATTCAAAAAACATGGTTTGATATGAAGAAAAAGAGAAATAATATTGCCATTCAAATTCGTGGTTGTTTTAGACACACAAATACCCTTTATCCTGCAGTTCTCCATGCTCCCAACAAAGAATCTAAATCTAGTGTAGTTGTTCTAATAGATACCCAGAATCAAAAGTTAGAACATCAATTTATTGAATGGGAAGACCTAAGTTTCCCAGAACATTGGGTTGTTGATAACCCAAAACCTCCAACAATGCAAAAGATTACTTCTGTTGATATACAAGAAGGACCATCATCTACTATAGTGTCCTTTCCTAGAAGATCTACAATAGATCGCAGAAGAATCGATTTAGCTTGCAAAGCATCATCTATGTATATTGATCCACAATTAGTAGATACTGCCAATTCTTTTACACCATCTGTAAATTGCCTGCATATAGATCTATTTGAATATGCACAGATTGTAAATTTATCATCCCTGCAAGTCATTTTCCCAAGCTGCAATCAAAAGATAAATCTCAGTAGCATTGTTGATTTTTTCATACATTAGAATCACCATCCAAGGACAGGAGTATCTCCTCCTACAACTTCTGTCACTCCGTGTCCAAATCCGAAGTGTTTTGAAATACCGTTCTCTCATCATATTGATCATGTATTAATGATTCATGAGCTTCCATCTTTGGAAAATGAAGACCCCCGCCTCAAAGACATGTTTAGCAAAATGCGTCCTGCTGGTATGCCTCGCTATGGTCTAGGATATCTGGAACAAATTTATAAGATAATCCCTCAATCCATATTTAACAACTTTGTGCCTTCTGATTGTAAGAAGCCGTCAAAACTAGAAATGCACAAGTTCTTTTTGGTTATGGAAGGATGTAGAAAGCATACAATTGATCATCAATGGATGAAAAATATGGTTAACTTTGGATTTATACACTCATCGTGAGGCTAAAAGTTTTGACCTTATCACTCCATACCTAGAAAAAATCAGGTTATCCCATGAATGGAAAGCATACATGAAAAAGAACAATGTTTGGTTGTCTTTTTATGAATGGAAGAGGAAGCAAGAAAATACAGATGTACGAATGGCAGATCCTGAATCATGCTCAGCAAAACATTCTTGGACTGCCATAGATGGAAGTAAAATTGAAACTCCTACCACCTTCCCTCCTTACAAAGGCATTGTATTAGGAGAAGCACAAAACAATGCTAAAGCCATTCCATTGGTGATAAAAGATGACAATGCCCTTGGCATTGATGGTAGGATATAGAAAGCCATTGAATAGATAAACTGAACAATACAATAATTAAAGGGCTAGAAATGATTTCTACAAAGTCTATTAAAGTTAAAAAAGATTTTGACAGTATACAAGTCTCTGTAAATAGTATTAACAGAACTCAGAATGATGTGAACTATTCCACTATTGTATTGAAAGGTTTTGTTAAAGAATCCTTAACAAGGATAGAAGATGTTGAAAGGAAAATAGATATGGGAAAACAATCTACTCAGGAATCTATTGAAGCACTGTCTGAAAATTTTGATAAACTTCATATAGGCCCCAAAGACAAACCGATTCATGTTTCTTCTTTATTCAAGAGATCAATAAATATTCAACATCCTGTTAAGCCTGTTGATAGATTTCCTTCTCTCTTCCTTAAAGAAATGGCCGAAGGAAAATTTGAACCAATGACTATCTCCTCACTGTTTAAAGAAGTAGAGCAACCTGAAAGCTCAAAACCACATCTATTCCCTATCTATGAGCCTCTCCAAAGTCAATATACTAGGTATCCCACACTTGATCTCAGTGGAAAAGGGAAAATTCCAGAAACACATAACTTTCATCTTGAATCACACAAAGAATGGAATATTGACAATCTGAGTGTTGCTCAGATTCAACAAATGACAGATCTTATGTTTACATAATACAAGCTCATGTTCCTAAGGGGAAAAAATGAAATAGAAGCTTGTAAATCTATTGTTCAGTGCTTTACTGGAACTTTGTTGAGATGGTGGGAAACAGAGTCATCACCAGCAATAGTGGCAAAAATGGAAAATGAGGTCTTGAAAGATGAAGTGGGAGATATCATTCATAATTATGATGGAGCTCCACAAAGCAATATGATTAGGGCACTAACTTCATTTATTTTAGAACATTGGTGTGGAGGAGAACTTGAACTTTCCAATAAGCATGAGATAATTCTCATGAATATTAAATGTAATAAAATGTCTCATTATGAAGGTTTTCATAGAGACTAGATTCAAAGAATATATGAGGTTAAAGATAGCAAAAATATCTCGTGGAAACAAATCTACTTAGTATCATTGCCTTCAAAATTTGTAGATTATCTAAGACAACAAGATGCTTTTAGTTACCTTTTGAATCATTTACTTGGGGAGAAATATACAACATCATAACAAAAGTTCTGGTAAATTTATGCACTAGTATGAAAGTTAATAAATCTTTGTAGAAGATGTCAAGATTACTAGACAACAAATCCATCTGTAACAATGTCTTGCTATAGATGACCCCATAGTAAAAAGAAGAAAAGCTAAAAAGAAGGCCAAGAAAGAAAAAAGACAAGAATACATAAAATAACCATAGAGGAAAAGAAAAGGGACCAAGAAAGGATACTATAAATATGTGCCAAAAATGCATTACTATGAACCCAAGGATATTCATCTGTAGACACAAAAGAAAGATCAATGGAATAAATTGATTTGTTGGTTCTATGGCCAACCTGGACATACCTCCAATCATTGTCCTTTATCAAAATAATCTAAGAGAAACGGAGGAAAAAAATCCTTTGAAGCTACAAAGAAGAAAAGGACAGTAAAAATAGAAGGCATGGTGCCAATCCTATGTTATACATGTGGTTCTAAGAATCACAAATCTGAAAAGTGTCCAAACATCTCATTAAAGAATAGATACAACAACAACAACTATGTTCAACATCTGAATCCTCTGAAAGTTCTTCTTCAGAATGCTCTAATGAAGAATTAAACATGCACATGAATGAATGAGACTTTTGTTTTACCGCAGGTACAAATATGATCTTGTACATGTGCATAGCATATCTTAACCTAGTACATTTTTCAGGTACCATATGTAACCGTTTGCAACATAAACTTTTTAATCTTTGAGTCTGATACATAAACTCTTGTTCTTTATTAATTTGTTTTGGAACTATAGAAATGAGTTCTACTATAATGTTGAAGATAAGAAATATATATATATTACGTAATTAAAAAAATATGTTATTATGTCACTTCCAATGATATCCAGCGGCAGTGCTGGGCCAATTTCCCCTCCGTACCATATGATTTTTCTCATTTCATATAGTCTACTTTGGTTTCGAATGCATTTTTGGGAGGTAACTTAGACTTGCCGATAATATCCGGCTAAAGAGCCTGAGGCCATATGTCAGCTCTTAAGGAAAAATGTTCAAAAATATTTATTCACATGTTGTCGTTAGTGGTTGTGTACGCGAGATCTTTGAGTATCCTCCTTTGTGCATTCTGGAAATGGCTACTTTACAAGGTGGAAACATGTCAAAACCAGAATCTTATCTCTACACATTTTTACATAGTTTTATACGTTGTACTATGGTTTCTCAACTTCATTATCGACAATTAATATTTGTGGAGTTATAGCTCTATTAATGCATGGTACATTGTATACCATTGGGGCATCTATATTGCGATTGTTGATCGGTATAATATTTGATAATCACACTGACATAAGGGTTGTCAAATAATTGAATCCAACAATTAACATGTATTGCCCCATGCATTAATGGACCTATAACTCCACAAATATTGATAACCTTCATTATCCATGGAACTAAAAGAGTGAGATCATTAGCATCAAATTATACAATTCGTTAAGATGATGGCAAGAACATGTAGAGCACATGATATGTACTTCCATATCTTTCTCATATGATTTCATTTGTGAGATAGAGATTTATATGTAGATACATTTAAACTCTCATTGATATATTGAGAATTGATCAGTCAAGGAAAATTTTAAGGGTGGAAGTTTATCTTAAAGTTCGAAAACCTTGGCAAACCTTTCTAGTCCCTAATGTGCAAATTGTAAAAAAAATGGTGATATTTTTGTGGATATATTTAAATTTCCAATGATAAGGGTGGAAGTTTATCTTAAAGTTCGAAAACCTTGGAAAATCTTACTAGTCCCTAATATGCAAATTGTAAAAAAAATGGTGATATTTTTGTGGATATGTTTAAATTTCCAATGATTTTATATTAGTCGATATAATATTTTACCAATTTTTAAGGTAAAATAATGGTGTACTATAAAATTCAAGTGAATCATTTTTGAAAAATGAAAATTAGCGAATTTCGTTTTTGGAAAAAGCATGGAAAATTAGCCCATCCGGTTGCCCGTCGAACATTTACAACAATGTAGACAAGATCCGAGCTATGTTTATGATTGTTGAGAAATCCCATTTACTAGAGCCTAAGGTTATACCTATCCTTTCCAATAATATCCTTATAATATAGTCGGCTCCCATAACCTATTACGTTTGCAGGGTTGACTGCTAGGTATAGCAGTGACACCTATGATCATATGGCCACAGTTATAGTACCAACACTCACTATATCACTATTCATACCGGTAGATAGGTTTTCGAACGAAAATAAAATGAGCTATGAGGTGCAATTGCGGGACCCTTCCATGGGAGATAAAACTAATGGTGCATGCATTGGTGAAACTAGAAGCGATGGGGGGAGGTAGTTACCTTCATAATCACAGATGACTTACAGATCTTCCCTTCGTCAACCATCACCAGCCTTACTCAATAAGCTCATTGTCAATGATTTATCCCATTTGGCGAAGCGAAATGGGAGTTTTGGTCCAAATGATGTAAGGAGATACTATACTTGTTTATAGTTAGTTCATGTTCATATTGTTGTACTTAATGGGAAGACCATAATATTTTTATATTTATTAGGCACTGGAGTTGTTATGTGCTTCACTGGTTTCCACCACACCTTTGAATGACGTTTTTTGTATCGTTATCTCCACACATAGATGAAGGTAATAATGATTTAAGGTCCTTAATTTAACAAAGGATGGGTTGTTTGCCTTATAATGTTGGTTGTGAAGAGACTATTGTTCTCAAGTTATCTTTTTTGGTGATGCAGGGTGGAGGGTGTGTTTTTGAAGGTTGAATATGCATTTTCAGAATGGTCTTTAATCAAAAGAATATTGTTGCAGTGTCCAAGAGTTTAATTCATAGGTGATATAAAAAAATGGTACATTATTTACTTTTAATGGAAGTTTAAAAGATGTAAGTTATTTGTTTTTTTTAAGAGTGCGAAATCCTAGAAGAACCCTGCTTTCCGCTTAATTCACTGAAAGGTGCATAGGTCAGACATATACATTATAATCGGGTAATCAAACATATAACATATTTGTGTCTCATAAAACTGGAACTTGCATGGGGAGGTTATCATCAAACCCTCATACAAATAGTGTTACTAGTATTATTAAGTTTATTTTAAATTTCAAACCAGGGAATCTAAGCAATTTCTACCCAACTATTTCACATTGTATCCCATGTTTTTTTCAATGGTAATATCCCATTTAAAATCCTTACACCTTTCAGATAATATAATTATTAACTTTTTGCCAGCGTTATAACATAGTAATTTAGTTTTATTATTGAAATTAAAATTTTCTGCTTAATATTTTGATTACATATTATATTAATGGTTTATGATTTTCTGTGAATATTACAACCTTGTAAAAATGAAACTATACACAATTTTGTGGTTTTTTAAAAATTTTCTAAAATGAAATTAGACCAAGTTTTTTTGTTTTCATAGATGTAAATGATGAAGTATAATCAAAATCCTCAACATTGTTATTTCAAATATAATATAAAAACGGTGATTGGTGTATAATTAAAATATATATATTATTTAAATGGTGATAGACAATATAAAAATATAATTATTATTATTTATATATTAATTTGTTAGAATTTTTAAAATATAAAAATTTAATCATTTACTTGAGGTAGTTCAATTGGCAATGATCATGGAAATGAATTCTCACTTAATTAGAAGTTTTGAGTTCAAATCTTGTGCTATTCAGGACAAAAAATTAGACATAATAAAGTGTAGTTGTATAAAACTTACATATATAGAAATTCAGTAAGAATATTTTCATTTAGTTACCGTTGTATTTCACATTTCTGTCCATGACAAATTTCATGCAGCTTAATTCAACAAGTTTCGAACCTCCGATTGTGTTTACCGCTAGTGGGCTGAAAGGTCGATACTTTTAGAGAACACTGCTTTGATATACGACACACTTGTAAAATTTATCGATCATAAACTTAAACTAGTATATCCCTGGGGTGAATACAAGTTGATGTGAAATTCTATGATTTGATGTAACAAATTTGGGCAAGAGCTAACCAGCCTGCCATAGGGCATTAAATGACTGGTTAGCTGCATGCCTTTTAACTTTATAACACACCCGCGCGCATAACGAGATAAATGAAAAATAATGGGGTGCGTTATAAAGTTAAAGGGCATGCAGCGAACCATTCATTTAATGCCCTATGGCAGGCTGGTTAGCTCTTGCCACAATTGGGTTAATAATTAGTGTATATAAAAAATTATATATAATCAAAATTATATAATTTGTAAATATATGATTAAAAAATATAATTAAATAGGAAAAAATCGTAATTTATATTAATTATTAGAAATTATAATTTATAATTAAATCTTATTGTAATATTATTCTTAAAAAATTCAATAATATAAAATTTAATTAACATGTAATTATGTAAATTATTAATTTATTTAAAAGTGAAACTTTGAAATTTCATTATATTTTAAATTTTAGGAAGAAAATTGAAAATAAGAATGAATTGAGCTCACTTGTTTTTCTTGTTGTGGGAAAATCTATTATAATTTAATTGCCAAACAAATAATGATGACAATTGTCTAATTATTATCTATAAATATTGATCTGATATGTTTTTGAATAAAAATTTCAGGGAGAGAACACATTGTCATAGTCTCTTTCCAAAAACTATCTTTATGCAAGATAACCACAAAACTATTATTCTATGAGCCTACATAGACAATATAATGTATATTCTCATTTCACACTTGACCTATCAAATATATGGCTTTTTTAACATTTAAAAGCGTATAGCCATAGTGGAATAAAACTTAAAACATTTATGAGAAATTCCTTATTTAAATATTGTGTGAATTATAGAAATATTTTTTAGGCAAACGAGTCACAAAATATACTATTTCACATTTTCAAGTTTTGGATTTCAGGCATCTGTGGTTCATTTCTTTTAAGTTGAATCTCAGAGTATCCACAATAATAATCATACTTGTCAACGTTTCAAATCCAAACATGGATCCATCATCAGGACAATTAGTAATTGGGATTCAAGGATTCAGTAATTGTCCTGATGATGGATCCCTCTTGGAATTCGAAACATTGACAAATGTGATTATTACTGTGGATACATGGATTTTAAAGTTTGTTAACTTCTCATAAATATAAATTAAAATTATAGCATATATGCACTCAGAATGCTCGTGTATATATGATATATAGATACTTCGATTTTCAAGTTTGTTAACTTCTCATAAATATAAATTAAAATTATAGCATATATGCACTAAGAATTCTCTTGTATATATGACATGTCTGTTTTTATGTAGGGGAGAAAACAACAATTAGGATTAACAATGAATCCACTAAAGTTTTGTGCTTATTTCTGATTACACATATGGTGACGTCTAAACAACATTGTAACAATAGAAATAAAATGCTATTTGGCAAATTTGTTGTTAGAAAATCCATTCTAAATAAAGAATATCGAATTGCTTTCCGTGTGAACTTTTGCAAACTTTTTTGGTGGTTTTTTCAGGTCTAATTTCTCTAAAATCTGGCATAATTTATTCAAATCACAAGTTTGATAGGTAACCCCTACACAATCGAATTGCCCTAGGGATTTTTCAGGGCGCTGAATCCATATATCCAGTCAAAAAACCAGTTTAAATAACACAAATCAAAATTTCACCTCAAATTTTGGCACCAAATTCAAACACCAAAAAATTCAAAAAACACACTAAAACCAACTCCAAAAAATATTACATTAAATTTAGACTTTGCACAACAATAACACGTGCGTTCTCTTGATTTAGTCATGCATGCTTTTATGATTAATAGTGCACAACAACATGGTCACATGTAAAGAGCCACTGGGAGGACCAACCATATCTTCAGTTCATTTTTTTCCATGCCACACTTGTTATTTATGTTCAACTATTTGCTTAGCAATGGTACATATTCTTTATTTTTATGTGTTCCAACGTAAATATAATTTGACAAATCGAAATCATATAATACAGCACGTCAAATTGCTTATCTCTAAAAGGTAAGTAATGCTTGCTGTCACCATGAGCATAATCGCTTTGAAATACAATAATTACTGATTTTCATTTGCTTAGAAATATTAAATTATTCTCGTATACATAGATTATTACAAATTTAGATTACCTTTCAAGTTTACAAATTTGTTGTGCATTTTGGTTTTTTCAATGAGTCTTCTTAATCATGGTAATAGAATTTGTTGCAAATTTTATATATAATACTTATATTTCATATTTTTTATATATTTATTCTTGATTAATGTTTGATAGATTTCAATTTTCAACCATTTATCATCAAAGAATATTAAACAAATTACACATGTTGTAATATCTTCTCAAACATAATCCAAAAGTCTATAAGCCATATTTGTTTAATTAAAAATAAATGATTTCTCTAAGCATCATTTTTTTCTTCTTATGTCATGTTGTGACACAAAATCTATGCATGTATTTTTTAGTATTGCATTTTGTTATGTTGGCGTATTAAACACAAAATCCATACATGTATTTTTTAGTATTGCATTTTGTTATGTTGGTCTATTAAACACAAAATCCATGTATGTATTTTTTAGCATTGCATTTTGTTATGTTGGTTTATTAAACAAAAGCCACGTGGCACCAATGTCCAAAAACAAATGGCAACATGCATGTACTTTTTAATATTTCATTTTGCTATGTTGGTTTATTAAACAAAAGCCATGTGGCACCAATGTCCAAAACAAATGGTAGTGACATTGTCACCACATGGCTCTTATTCAAGTTATGTTATTTGATATTTAAAATTCATTATGTTGATAATGCTACTTTAGAATAGGCTTTAGAATTTAGATTTTTTATTAAAAAATGTTATGTGGATATCCTTAAATTATGAGGAAATAAATTTATAATTTTTTTTAATTTTTTTTAAATGATAAATGGATATCCATAACAAGAGCAACGTGGTGGCATGTCACTATTTTTAGCATAAATGAATATTGTGCATGTAATGTTTATTTTGTTTAGTTGGAATGATATGTTTACTTATTTAACCAAAAAAACAAAAAGCATCTCATAATACCATAAACAAATAATAGTAATAAAATTGCAAAATATTAACACTGTAAGAAAAACATTCCATAATAAGAAGAGTAAAGCTATAAACAATTAACAATGCAAACACTAAAAATAGAAAAGAATGATTGGTGCTGTACAAGATATTATGCATAGTCTATCTTTTCAAGATAAATTTAGTGACTTTTGAAAAAAAAATCAAAGCTTAAATTAAATGTATCATGATTGAACATAAATATATTCAATTAACCTTACAATTGTTCATATCTAAGCCCCTTATTATCATGGCGATGTTGAGTTGAGATTTCACGTCATGTCATGTTGGTAATGGTTCTTCACAGCATACATTTAGAATTTACTTAAGCTTGATTGTTTGTACAATATGTTCCAAAAATCCTAATTGCTACCTATTAGGAAAAGTGTGTAAACAATAATTTTAATATGTGGCATGTATGGTATGGTTGTTTGGCCAAGGAAAGGTGTCAAGTGATGACACATGGATGCATAGAAAATGAGGGTTGTTTTGGTTTCAAGGTGTTGGATTGATTTTCTAGTGCTATTTTGTGAAAAGCCAACAAAGCACAAAAGCTAAAACAAGAGGCAATTTTACTCTAGAATGCAAGAAGCACATAATATGCTGAATTGTGAAATTCTTTTGATTAAAACTATAATATGTTATTATGTTGATTTGAGTGAAAGTGTTTAGACTAAAATGACTATCTAAATTGTTAAATACCAAGTGATCATTTTTTGTATTATAAAAATATATTTTTATTTGTAAAGTTTGTTTTCTTTTCCCGTGGAAAAAGTTGTAATTTCCATTAATAAAGATGAAAATTACATTCAGTATATGCATAAGCATTACTTTGATCTGGCACTGCCTATCCAACCAAAAATGAAAGAAAACTGTGCATTCCTCCTCGCAGGGAGTACATGTAATTCAAAAACACTTATAACTTAAAAGTTTATGTCCTCTTCTCAGAGGGATAAAGAGTAACCAATGACTATTTACATATATAACAAAAAGATAACAAAAATATAATGTTTATCATCAAAAGAATTAAAACTGTTTCATTTCCGTGCTGCTGTTATAATGCTTCAGGGTCTACAAATGGCCTGTGATAAAGCTGATACAAGACCCTGTCCAATTCTTCGCAGATCATCCAAGAGTTGTCATCCCTGATCGCTGTTTCTTTGGATAGGAAGTCAGCAGAGGTGTTCCGCTCCCTGTAAATGTGATGACAAGTGAATGAGTCAAAAAGAAAAACAAGTCTGTGAATCTCATCCAGTATATGCCTCAAAGCTTAAGCAGAACATTTATATTTTTTGTTGATCCAGTTTATAACCAGCTTTGGGTCACCAAAAAGCTGCAGGTTTGAGCAATGTTTTTGTAAAGCAAAAAGGATAATGTTTTTTGCAATAATCAGCTCGACATAGTTGTTGGTTCCCTGGCCTAATCCCATTTGAATTTTGAAAGAATGGGTTTTAGATGGATATAGAATCGCTCCCTCGCCACAGCCTGTCTCCTAAGCTGAACCATCGAAAAAAGCCCAAGGGATTGTTTTGTTGTTGACCTCTGTCTCAACATTCCTTGTCTAGTTTTTTTTGGAGTCTTCGGGGATCATGTGATAATCTGCTATGATTATGTTATGTATGGAGGGTCAGTGTGGGAACTTCTGCGTGAAAATAATCTCATTCCTAGCTATCCAAATCACCCAGCAGATTAGCAGAGGTAGGTTCCTTTCCTTCCTAGATGTATCCCTCCACCAAGAGGTCCACGCCTCCTTTACTGCTATCCCATGCCAGCTGGGCCTAATGGAGAGTGTTGGCAGGATACCATTCCAAAGATCCTGTGCCAAAGGACAACCCAGGAAGAGATGTTCTGTGTCCTCATTGCTTCTTCTGCAGAGGTGGCACCAGAACGGTCCAGCGAAAGATCTCTTCATGAGATTTACCCCTGTAAGGACCTTGTTATTCAAGATGGACTATAGGAGCAGCTTTGTTCTGGGGGTAGCTTTGAGCTTCCAGAGAAGGTTCCATCTTATCTCAGAGTCTGGTGGCTTGAAAGGTTCCATTAGTACAAGGTATCCAATCTTAGGTGCATAGTAGCCATGTTTTGCAAAAGCCCATATGAGCTCATCTTCCCCTTTCGTGATCGTGATGTGAGCCTCCATTAGCACTGAAATGTAGAGGCTCCAAACTTGCTACCACTGGATGGGAATATTTAGAACTGCTCCCGATTTCCAGGCCTGTTATGCTAATGTGGATCGCTCGTTGTCTGCAATTTGACTAAGATGAGAAATCCCCTGTTCTGCTAGATGGAGTCTCAAGTCCTCGGGGAGTTTGTGAGCGTTGCCACACCCCACCCATGGGTCCACTCCCAGACGCACATTTGAGCCTGAGCAAATTCTCCAAGTCAAACCGTTCCTTATCAGGTCCTTTGCTTTGTTTACAGCTTTCCAGATGTTGGAGATGTTCCCATATGTTCGATGTTCATGTTGAATCCAATCCAGAGGGTTTATGGGGGTTATGTATTTTGAAGTTACAACCTTCATCCAAAGGCTGTCGTTGTTGAGGAGCTACCAACGCAGTTTTGCCACTAGCGCTTTTGAGAAAAAATCCAGTCGCTTAATCCCCGCACACCCCCCATCGTTTAGGCAGCGCCAGAGTCTCCCATATTTTCCAAGCAAAGATTCTGCCTATCTGGTTCCCCTTCCACAAAAATCTGCACTATATTTTCTGAAGCCTGTCCAGGATGCCTTTGGGGATCCATGCTAGGGTTATCCAGTAGATAGGGATTGCTTCTAGAACCGCTTTGATCAGAGTTAGTCTATGAGCTCTAGATAAGTATTTATGGTACCATATGGTGTAATGACCTATTTATAGAAATAATCAAATAAATTTTAATAAATAAATTATATTAATCAAATTATAATAAAATAATAATAATAACTAATGATAAAGTATTTTAATGTAAGTCTAACCTTTATATTAAAATAAAATCAGAAAAAGGAATGTTAATTAAAAATCAATATATTTTTAAAAGAAATATACATGACACGACATGGGAAGGGCGTCGTGAGGAAATGAAGCGGTGGGTGTTGGAAGAAGGACGACCACCGCTAAGAATTAGTTTATAAACCAGAAGGAAGAACTGAAGGAGGGGGGAAAAGAATGGAAGAACTGAAGGAGGAAGAGGATCAAAAACTGAAATTATCCACAGGAAGGAACATCACAGATTGTTCTAAGGTTCTAGGCACGGGGTAACAGTCTGCTTCGACTCAGAAGCTTACTAGACTGAGTAGCCAGGTTCTGCTCAGTTCGGCTGGGTGGATTCGGTGTTTTGGTAACCGTAGTAGAGCAGCTAGAGACATCAGCAACCGCAAGTGCACAGGTAAGTACCTTCATTAATTCTTTTAGTTAATTCTGCAAAAAAAATAAATTCAAGAAATTAGTTACTGCTTTAATGGCCCTTACATTTGTTCAGGTGCCTTTCCACCTTTGTGATAAGCCAGATCCAGTCTGCAATTTTGTAGCCAAATCTCTTCAGATGGTATCCCAAGTATCTCAGGCCTTCTTCAAACGGATAGGTGACAAAGGGGAATCTCTTGAGCACGAACAACAACTCGTTTTGTGCACAATCAAGCGCAGACAAGGTTGATTAAGATTCATTTAAAACCATTCTAGTGGCCTTTTGAAAGACTCCCATGACTTGGTGGAGAGCTGTGAGGTCACTCATACTGCCATCGAGAAAGATGAGGATGTCGTCCACAAAAAACAGATGAGTCAAAGAAATGGAATCAATGACTTTGATACCCTTTAAGCACCCATTCCTATGTTCTTCATGGATAAATCTGCTAAGGCCCTCCATGACTAGGAGGAACAAAAGCGGAGAGAGGGGACATCCTTTTCTGAGTCCCCTTTTTGCATGAAAAAGAGGGGAAGCCAAGCCATTTATTAACACACAGAAGGGAACATCGGTTATGCAGCTCATGATCCATTTGATAAAAGGATAGGGGAAGTCAATGTGAGTGAGAAGCAGACAAAGGTAGAGCCAATTGACTCTGTCAAAAGCTTTAGAGAGGTCAATCTTCAGGATCATGCCTTTCGTTTTCCGGTACTGGACAGAATGGAGGAGTTCTTGAGCCATCCCTATGGCCTCATGGATTTGTCTATTGTGCAATAAGGAAAATTTCTCTTGGGAGATGTGGAGCGAGAGGACAAGCTTTAAGCGATTTGCAATGATTTTGGCTATAATTTTGTAAATGCAGTTGCAGAGGGATATGGGTCTAAAGCCATCAAAAGAGGAGGGTTTGTCAGATTTTGGTATGAGGGCGATGAAGGTGGCTTTCAGGCTGCCCAAGATCCTCCCTCTCTTTTTGCTTTCCTCGATGATTTGCAGGAGGTCCAACCCCAGTACCTCAAAAAAGGTCACATAGAATTCTACGGTCCAGCCATTTAGCCCCGGGCTCTTTTCTTTCTTTAACATTTTTAAAGTATCTTCCAACTCTCTCATAGATACTTCTCCCTCTAGCTCCTGCTCCACAAACCTCGGGAAAAGCTGCACGGTTTTCATCACTTCGGCCAGGGAGGCATGAGGAGGTGCCTTATAAATATTATGAAAATGTGAGCAAGCTAAGGTAGCCAATTCTCTGAAGGATTTAACCGACCTACCCTTTGAATCCTTAAGTTCCTAGGTAGTATTTATGGCCTTTA
This sequence comes from Pinus taeda, assembly GCA_000404065.3. Taxonomy (NCBI): domain Eukaryota; kingdom Viridiplantae; phylum Streptophyta; class Pinopsida; order Pinales; family Pinaceae; genus Pinus; species Pinus taeda. The sequence goes on from APFE030017661.1 coordinate 16,592, forward strand.
TACCATTTTCATGTTTATGGAAGAATTTAGTATTATCGTCCCCCTCCTTCAGTGAGATAGCCCTGCTACCAAGCCTCCAATTCGCTTCTCTGTTTGATATAACTTGGGTTCTCTTTTGAAACACAACAATATAGGAGTCTTTTTGTTCTTGGGTCCTCATGACACCTCTTGTGTCCTCCTCAAACGAAAGTATGGCCCTCTCCGCCTCCTAGAGGGTTAAGTCGTCCGCCTCCTTTTTCTTCTGAGCCCAAGACGTAGATAGGCTCTTTAGTTCCTTCATATTGAGGAGGAAATTCTGAGTTAGGTCCCCTAATGCACCAGGAGGGTGTGCCTTCCAGAAGTCTGTCACAAGCTTGATATATTCCAGGTCTTGCAGCCATGTAGAATTGAACTTATAAGGGGCCTTTGGCTTGCTAATGACATCCTGAATCTCTAGGTATATAGGGCGATGGTCCGACAGCCCACCCGAGCTTACCCATTGTCTAATATAGTGTCCTCCATTGATTAGGCCTTCTTTAGTGAGAAAGCAATCAAGTCTTGTTGGGTGAAAATATGTTCGTTTAATTCTGTTGTAGTACTTTCCCAACTATTTAATTTGTCAATCTAAGGTCTGTAGACTTACGAGACACATGCATTATATATGCAAGATAGAAGTGGAACTAATTTAATCTAAATTACTGGAATTAAATTAATCTAAGAAGGCATTGAAACATTAACTATGAAAGCAGGAAATTGAGTAAAGGAAAAGCAATGCAACATGTGAAGAATTGAATGACAAACAACATATGTGAGCTCACAACAATAAAACTATCTCAAATTATATTACAAGAATCAAATTACAAATCATGAAAGCATAACAATAAAAGAATATGAATCAAAGTTAATCTCCATTCTCTATTATTCATTATTCATTCCCTATTAAAATGAAGAGAGAGCACTCTCTTATATACATGAGGAAGATAACCTTATCATAATTACATATCCAATATTCTCTCAAGCACCCTCAACTAATTTCCCATTACTACAAGATATGATCCCACAAATCTCTCAAGCATTTTCAACAACTTTCCCATTATTACAAAATATGATCCCTTTGAATCCTCCACAAATCTCTCACATATCTTGGATAAGATATGCCAACCAAATCCTCCATGATCTTCTCCTTAGGAATTGGATAAGATATGCCAACCAAATCCTCCATGATCTTCTCCTTAGGAATTGGATAAGATATGCCAACCAA
>APFE030017665.1:0-17542 GCA_000404065.3 Pinus taeda
GCCATTGGATTTAGGGGTTTCCCAAAAGTCACTTAGGGTTAGATTAAAGGAGGAAAAGGAGGAAAAGGTCATTCATTCTTTCATGAGCAGATTGAGAGAAGGAGAGCAAGAGAGCAAGGGAGATTTCTGGACAGGGAGGAGAAGGAGACAGTAGCTTGGCACACATTCCAAGGCAGCATTTTAGCAAATCCGTACAGCTGAGTTAGCACACAGTGAAAGGCAGAATTTGGGCACGATTTTCTAGAAATTCGTATAGCAAGTGCACAGAAATCGAGGAGCATAAATCCATACATCAAGTGGTTGTACCTTGGCACACAAATCGAGGCAAATCCTTACAACTGTACTGCTGGTTTTTTTCTGCACAGAAATCGAGGAAATCTGTACAACGTATTTATGGCTGCTTGCATGATTTTCTAGGCAGGTCATACAACAACATTTAAGGCTGAAATTGGGCACAAAAATCGAGGAGGTCGTACAACATTTATTATTGTTCTGTTTTTTTGTTTGCAAGTTTTTCCAGTTGGCTGTGAGGCATAAAAAACGAGATAAGTTGTAAAAATTGCTTGCTGATATTTTGCTAAATATTTCTCACTGTAAAAAGCATTTTCTAGAAATAGAAAGGAGCTTTTGAACTGGTTTTCCCCAAGAGTTGTAGGGGGTTTTTCCAGGGTCACCTTGACCAAAAATCACTGTGTTTAAATGTGTTGAATGGTTGTTTGTACCTGTTGATTTTTTTATTTCTGCATTTTCCAGCATTCTGTAAAATTTCCAGAATTTGTGTTTTCAGCAAAATTTGTTTTTTCAGTTGTTGAATGTATGGATATGGGAAAGGGCATTTAACTATTTTGGAGAAATAAGGTGAAACTGAAAACCGGGGTGAGAAATGATAAATTTTTACATTTTTGACAATGGTAACAATAAAGACAATTTTATAAAATGTAGAGAAAATCTATATATAATTTTGTAATAAATATTTTTCAATACAAATATTACTTTAATAATAATAAAAATGATTTTATAAATAATTTTTTTTAATTAATTAATTTTATGTCCATGATTTTTTTTAATTCATTTCATAATTATTGAATTAGAGTTATAAATGAGTTTGTAATACAACCTTTCATAGTAATTTTTTTTATATATATGGTAATATTTATGTGTATTAGTAAAAAGGATAGAGATTACACTTTTTGATGAGGTGCATTTAAGGAGCGGTAAGATGTCAGAGCACATGATTGGCATGCGTGTGTAGTTAGTGGACAATCAGGTGGTTAAGGTTGATGATAGAGAAAACATCACCACTTGTCCGATGGCGGTGTGCATGTGACCTCCTTGTAATATTTCCATTCAACCATTATGGCTATTGTCTTATCAATTTAAGGAGAGGCAGGTGGATGGTAGTGATGTCTCATTCGACATTATTTTGGTTTGTAGTTTCTAGCAGTCGAGTTTGATCATGACATCTGAGAGAAGGGCGCACAAGTTTGGAGTGTTAAATGTGGGCTTCAATAAGTGTGCCCACGTGCTCACTTGTCTCTCTTGTGTGATTTCTCCTTCATACTCTAGTTTTCGTTTTCGCTGCTCGTCAGCAAGGAATTTTCTTTATAATGGTGGGGGTATTACTATAGGGTGGTGGATATTCTGCTTTGTGTTCGTGGATGCACACCATTTTCTCCTCATACTTGATTATAATCTTTGTAAATTGCTTCTTAGCGAACTAGTGACAGGTTTATTAACCTATTTCTGTCAGCCTTCATTTTCTTTCTAGATTCATGACACTCCTTATCTAGTTTGGTTTGGGTCTATCATAAGGATTGCTTGTGGTAGGTGCCCATGTTCTTCGTCTTGTTTATCCATAATACATCTGCTGGTCCTACTTTTGAACTCGTTGTTGTATTGTCGTCCACATCCTCTCAATTACCCGATTCAAGAGGCATCTTGTTCTGCTTCCCCATCCTTGTTTGTAGTGTCTGGCATCCTAGAACATTTTCATTATGGTTTTGACCACTGGTTAGTAAAGTGAGTTCTTAGGTTTTCTTGCAATTTTATTGGGTTATGCATTTGGTCCACAAATGATAATATTTTTTTGTTTGACCAAGGTTTGGCGGACTTGTGTGTACGTGGTTAGAGGCCATTAAGTTCCTTGATGATGTCTCCATATGGTTATTTCCCTATAGCTATGTCATGACCTACACCCCTCACCTATTTTACTCCCCATACTATTGTAACCAGGTGTAGGAGGTTCCTATGCTCTCTGGGTTTATTTATCTGACTTTGCAAAATGTCTTTTGCTAATGGCACCTCAATGTCGTCAACCCTGTCATAGGGGAGGTGTGGAAGCTACTTCTTCTTCATGATGTTTCCATCTATTCAATTGGCATTCAATGTCCTACCATTTTGATATTGTTCCTACGAAAGTAAGAAATGAGATTCTCTAACTCGAATCCAAGGAATTTGGTGATGAGGCCTACTATATATATTCAGAATTTACTTGCTCCACTTTCATATTGACTCCTGATCCAGGAAAATTCCGTAAAAGGAGACTCCAATTTCTTCATTGAGTGGTGCTACACAGGAAATTGGAGACCTTGTTTCAAATGGTCATTCATGACAAACAAATGGGCCATTATCAACTATTTGCAAGGCAAAAAGAGATTAGAAGGATTCTATGGTACATAAGGTACAACTTGGATGACTAAGTTTCTAGAATGACTCGGGTGGAACACTTTGTGCTATCTGATTTTGATTTTGGCTTCGGATCGTAGCCACACACTCGAACAATTGTTAACACACGAGTAGAAGAAACACCTATAAGGAAATCTAATGCCATCTCTCCAGTTATTTTCTTAGATTAGTATTTCTACACTTGATTTTGGTCTAGGTTTTTGTCTATCTCCATTATGTAGTCTTCACGACCCTTATGGCATTTTAGACTCTGTATATTTATGGTTTTTCTTTTGTCCTTATTGTCAAGCCCAGTATATCCATTGCATGGAGCTTTCGAAGGGATACATAGTTAGTATGATGTTATATATGTTTTGTTCTCTGTTTTGGCTCAAGGTGGATCTCATGGAACAAATTATGGATGGTCTATTAGTTTTTTAGTTCCCTTGCAGTTTTTTGGGACATGATCGTTATCAATGTAAAATCAGTTTCTTTGTAATATAAATATTTCCAGCAAGATTACAAAAAAAAGGACAGGGATTTCACATTTTTTTATAGATTCACAAGGAGATGGTCTCATTGTTAAAAAATAATTTTATGTTTTTTTTTTCTTTTTTTTTTTTAAATTTATTTTTTAGATGAATAATAACTTTTACTAAAATAGCTTGAGGGTGATTATATTGTTAAATTTCATATGAATATTGAATATTTTTCAAAATATTGCATCCCAATTATATGGAATTGAATATAGTAACTTACCAATCTAGATTCATATTAACTCTGGATCTACTAATTGTCGAGAGAGATCAAATCACTTTTCATATAAAAGAGGTTTTCACCTCTAAATATTTGATCAATCTCAGAACTTAGTAGATCTAGAATTAATATGGATCTAGGTTGGTTAATAATAATAAATATAAATAAGAATATAATAAATATAATATATATATAATATATATATAATAATATATATATATATATATATAAGAAACAAAAGTCATTTATTAATTATTAATTATTAATTTTTTTTTATGCAATTTGATCGAGTCAAAATGTTTAGATAACATAACATAAAAAAACATCAGAACATCTCTTTCATACTATGTTGGAGAGCTCATGTCGACGTAATGAAAATAGTTATAATGATATTCATGATAATTTGTTAGAACTAATGTCTATTTTAAAATTGGTTGAGGTTTGTTTGAGATTGCTGAGATATTCTCTAAAACTCTATCTCCAAATTTGAAATAAGTTGGATTTGACAACAATTATAAATGTATTGTTAATTTTTCTTAAGGTTGTATTGTTCTTTGCTTTGATATTTACATTTTATTATTTCCATATTTAAATTCTCCCCATAACATCATATCATTATTCATATTTACGTCGTTATTCAGCAAAATATGCAACTATGTAGAAAGAACAATATCATCTTCAATGGAATGGAACATAAAGGAACTATAGAATAAAAAAATTCACACATAGAGACACCAGGATTGGTTGAAGTCTAGGGAAAAACCCACTATGGGAAAACCCTTTTAAATTCTTCTTCTTATTAGATTATAAATGAATGATTCAACAAAAGAGAGTATAATGATCCATATATTCATCTATACAACTATCCAACAAAGTCAACTAAACAATATCATGAGACGAGCCTAACAATAACAATAATAAGAAAACCTAATTCAGGAACTTGTAGTCAACTATTATTGTCTGTGGTCAACTACCAAATTCTGCTGTCAGTGGGCGAAAACTTGGGTCAATTGAAAATTCAACCTTTAGGTCCCAGTCGCAAGGAAGATATGCCATGCATGCGACCGAAAGGATTCAGTTGTAGCCTCTCCATAACATGCCTACAACTACAGTCAAAATTTCTCCATGACATGCCTATGAATGAGACCTAAAACCCTAAAAACAAAGATGCGAGCTTCAAACCCTACAATTTTGTACCTGTGCCAACCAAGCTTCGCGAACTTGCCTCAGACCTGTGTAAGCCAAACCAAAGAAGAGAATAATAGAATGCTCCAATATAATGTCCGAATGAGGTTGAGGTGACTTGTATTTATAGCCTTCCAAGGGTGTGCAATTTTATTTTAGGCTGCCCTAATCAAATATGCACATGTGGGCTTTAATTCAAAAATACACTTTCCCTTGTCAAAATTGAGCGCTTTAATAGTCACAATTGGTCCTCTCGAAAAAAGGAATCTCGTCCCATGGTTGTAATTTTTTATTGAGCTACCAAATTAACATGTATTGTATTTGAGTTCGTAGGTAATAATAATTGAAATTTTCTTGCTATGTGTGTAAATTTTTACATTTTGGTATAATAATAGTTTTCTCTAGGTGTAATTCCCTCACAGGAGGGCCCATAAAAGAATGTGAAAGGTGTGAAACTAATAGTTTCTTGTGTGTTTTGTGTGGAGTGTAAACTTGCATGGAACTAGTTTTAGCATAGGTTATGTTGAATCTATTTCTACCAGTGTTGCTAAGGTTGAGTGAGGACCATCGATTGATAGCATGAAGTTCCTCATCATGAGCGCCACAAGATTGGCCACATGAGAATCTTGTTATGTATTGTTGATTACAAGCAGAGTTTCCTATAGGATATTCGTTGCTATGTAAGAATTTTTCCTTCAACGTTAATGAGGATCATTCTTGCTATGTAGGGATTTCATGTACATGTAGTTGCCACTAGGCTAATTATAGAAATCGTGTGGGTGAGTCTATGGAAATTTTGATGTTTTTGCTTGATGAGAACCTTGTGAAGGGATCATATGATGAAAATGTATGGGGGTAAGAAGCAACGAAAATTTATATTATTGGCTAGAAAAATTATTGTGATATTGCACACTTCTAGCTAGAAGGAGAGTCATCAATTGTTGTGTGTGCCAAAAAGAAGTCACCACCTTTCTTTCTATTGCACGAGGTAATAGTTTTAAGTTAGTTTCTTTTCAACATTGAGCATATAGCGCTAGAAAAATTTAATGGTTATAATTTCCATATTGGGAAAGTAAAGGTTCAATTGCAAATGATGCATAAGAACTTATGAGGTATAGTAAAAGATACAGAAATAACACCTATAGATCCCAAAGAATTAATTAAATGGGAGAAAAGGGAGGAAAGAGCTAAGTTTATATTTTGACTATATATTTCAAATTCGTATAGTATATCTTATTGATTTAGAAAAATCATATGCAAAAATATGGGAACAACTGAGTAAGATATTTGGTGAAAAAAATGTTAATTCAAAGTTTTCCTTAAAATTACAACTATTCAAACTTAAAATTCCTGATGATACATTCTTATTTACTCACATGAATAAACTAAAGTCTCGTATACGGTAATTGATAGAGATTGGGAATAATGTAGATGAAAACGATGCAAAGGAAATTTTATTAAACAATCCATCTTCAATTTATGACAATGCTATTCAATTGTCCTCTTAAACATTAGATGAAATGATAGCAACACTCTTAGTAGAAGAAAAGAGGATGAAAATATGAGAACCAAGAGTTGGTTCACAAGTTGAAATTGCACTATTTTCTAAGGGAAGGATGAATAAAACATGAGTTCATTTGAATGCTTCTACTGCATACAACATTGGATTCCAAGATTTGTGCCAAAGATCTTTTAAATGAAAAATTAAAAGAATCATCCAACATAACCATCTCTGAAGATTCTCCAGATGACATCTTTAAGGACTCAACTAGTTCAGATAATGATAATGAATTTTGTACAAAACCTCTCATAATTTTATAGAAAATAACTGTTGGTTATGTATGTTATATTTATTTTCTTTGCAAACTTATATGATGAAGAATCAATCATAAAATAGAGTAACATGATTTAAGCAGGTGGTTCTTCATGTCCTTCGGTGCCATAAGAACACACCATTGATTTAATTATCTCTATAGTCTTTTATAAGCTGATGGTTCTTGTTATACTTTGGTGCTCCAAGAACAATAGTTACTAGTTATTTTTGTTTGATTATAAGCTTGTGTATGTGAATAAAATAATGGGCAAGTTGTATGATTAATTGTCGAATACATTCAGTATCTATATTGCTTACCTATATAACTATCAAAACAGTAGTTTGTTATGTTATGATAGATACGAGTATGTCAATAGAATGATTCTGTATCTTGACTAATTTTCGAGGTATGTCAAGGATCCTTAGTCACTGTAAGTATGTCATTGATGCTGAATCTTCAATGAATGAAATGACATCTCAGAATCAATGTTTGAGAAAGAGTAGAGCCTACGAGAGTTTAGAAGTGGGTATAAATATTGATGAAGACCATACTAGACAAAAATCAAAGTCCAAAATATTTTACGCGATTTCAATATTGTTTTGTGATGTAATCATTATGGTACGGTGTTAGAATTACACTTACTTTAAAATTGATTGAGGTTTATTAGAGATTGTTAAAATATCCTCTCAACCTCTATCTCTAAATTTGAAATAAATTGGATCTGACAACATTTGTATAAATATATTATATTTTAAATTAATATAATAATAAATGTTTTTTTTTTTTTAAAATGTAAAATTTTCCAATTACCTTTTAATTTTTTTTAAATAAATTTATACTATAAAAAACACCACATAAATAATAATGGAAATAAGTTAACATTCCCAACACAATTACACTCCTCAAAACATTCAACAGAAATAAACATAAAGCTTTACAACCTTTTTTTATTGAAGTAAAGATTGATGTCCTCCAACTGCTTTACATTCATCAAGCTTATGCTTTGGACCATATAACCATTCACACTCTAAGAAATTTATAGTCTTTTTTATTCGACAAACTTCATATTTATATTTATACTTTTTCTTTTTGATCTTTTATATATTGATATAGATATATAAAACCACATTACAATTTTATACTTGCCGAAAGGTTATATGGTAATTAACTTATAGTCAAAATTTATTAAAATAAAAAAAAATTAAAATATTAAATTAAAATTTAAAAATTAAAATTTAATTTTGAAATTAATTTTATTTTAATGAATAACTGATTTTATAAAAATTTTTAATAAATTTATCCCAAAAAATTAATTTAAAATAAAAAATTTGAAAAAAAAAAAACCCTTACAAACAAATGCCATAAAATACACGTCACATCTTATTATTTAACCCATAGCATAAAATACTAATATCACATTTTAAATTAATATTTATGAATAGTTTTATTACTTCGTTAACTAACTCTCCTCCTCTCCGAATATCATGCCCCACACAAAATCGAGTGATTAAAAACATAGTTTGGTAATGTAGACCTAGGTTACCTTATTATTAGTTTATAAAAACTATTAAAAAATTACCCACTGTGCTTTATATGTACGTGTAATTTAAAAGCATTCCGTTCTAATACCGGGCTTGATGAGGCATCATGGCCCTCTTTGTCTCGATGGAGTTAAGCATTAATAAATATGTCATAAGTCTATATAGTTGGGTGTCAGTTAATTAAATTTTATTAAGATTCAATTTTTTAATTATAACTATCTATTGTGAATATTTCGAGATTTAATTTTTTATTGGATTTTATTTTAAGTTTGATAATATAATTTGTTTTCTGTATTTTTTTAAAAATTTTTAAAATTTATATTCAAAATTTTATATCGGAGAAGAATATCAATATTATTGTTAAGTTTTCTGAGATATTTAAACAATTTTTCAAATGTTTAAAAGATAAGAAAAACTTATTCTACTATTAAGGTATTTAAAAAAAATTATGTTTTTATGACAAATCTTATATTGGCCAAACCAATAATTTCATCTAAATTCTGTTTAAAGAACATATCATTTACGCAAACCATAATTGCCTTAACAAATATGTGATTATTGAACTCTCTAACAACACTAAACATCGTATGTATTTCTCTCGATTACACCAAATCCATGATGTATGCTCCTCATTATTCGACCTATATTGTTAGGAAAACCTTATAAAAAGGAAAACATCCTAATAACTTTAATCACAAATATATAAATTTAGTCAATATTGGCAATATATTATTCAATGTTTTCACCCTTAAATTAATAATCGATCAATTTATTATATCGTTTTATTTCATCTTTGGGTTTTTCTAGCTCCATTGATTTCCATCTTATTCTTATGTATTTATGTTGTTACATTCAAATTTAATAGTGTTTCTTTACTTTTCTCATTTCTATTATTGTCCCCTTACCTAAATATCATTAATCATTGTTAGTTTCATAAATTCTTTTTATCTATCATTTACTTTTTGTATAAAAGATAGGTACTAAGTAGCAACACTACATATTACACTTGTTTACATTTTTCAATCACAAAATAGACCAAATCCTTCTATCATTTTAATTTCAAAAAAAGTTGAAACCAAACATAATAAAATAGATTATTGCAAACTCAAAAAAAATTACAACTCTTCATTGTCTTTGATTTGTTTTTTTTTTCTTCGTATTTTACAATTTTTTTATTATAAATCGAAACCAAATTTCATAATATATCCTACCCATACTCTATCATGCCTACTTCATGGTAAGTAAAGATTATCTATTCCCTTACCTTGAAGTCAGACCTCATGATAAGTAGAGAGTAATGTTAATCTTATTTCACAAACATACTTTCTAATATATAACTTTGTAAACTCTTAGAGTCTTATAAAAATAAATGAGGAATCATTGGTTATTGTTGAGTAAAACTTTAATGGTTATCTATATATATATATATATATATATAATATATATATATATATATATATACACACATATATATAATATAATGTCGAGATATGTTTGTTTGTTTTTTTTTTTCTTTCTTTTTTTCTATATATAGAGGAGATGTTGTAATGTCATATTCTATCCTATTCGATTATGTAAACATTTCGACTTGGTCAAATTACATAAACATCAAAATAAAAATAAAAATAAATAATTAAAATACATTAAGATGGATCTAGGCTAGATTATAATATATTGTTAGATCAATTTTGTGATGTATTAGTAAAGATATTATTAATATTTAGAGAGACATTGATATTTTTTTTTGTGAATCAACTATTTCTATTAGATCATGTCAAATTTACATCATGGATAGCTCAATTTCCAAAAGGCAAGGGCCTCACTCCTACCAGATTTGTTGGCTTGCAAATATAAGAAAAAAGACAATGATATTAACAAAAGGAAGCTAGTAGATCCAAGATTAATTGCCCATATGGCCCAAAAACAAAATATTTCCCATCCTCATCATTATCCATCCAAGTTTCCTAAAGCATGATTATCCATCTTATCCTCTGTTGGGTGTCAGAATACTTCATGTACATGGGATCCATGTGTTCCATTCTCTCTTTGAAATGGTCTAGTCAGTTATGCAGCCACATTTACTCTCATCGAAGGGAGACTAGACGATCTAAGATGTGCCACTGGTTATGTTGTATGTCATTCAGGAAGCTAATTTCTTGATTTCAGTCATTGTGCTTAACACATGCTAATTGTCAACCAACCAATGGCACTTGTCAAATTTGAGCCTCCAAGGACTTAAAGGGCGGTGGCAGGTCCACATGCCCAGGGGAAGTTGCATGTGGCTACTCCAGGTCCTCACCATCATCGTGCAGATCAACTGGGTTCATAACTCCCTACCCCGAGGGGCCTAGCCCTCTTTGGGGCTGCCCTCTGTGTTGAAACATGGTTACTTTTGACTCCTGCCTTCTAAGCCTTCCAAAAATTGGGTTGTCCCTTCAGAAAATGACCACTACACTGTGTAAACCCAATCCCCACATTCGAAAACTCCCTGAGATTGTTTCTCCAAAGAATTTCGAATGCCACACTACAAGAACCTCTTCCCACCAGTGGGGCCTCCTCTTACTCACCCAATTTCAACCACCCTGACCAATCCAGACACAATCCTTTAAATTCCCATAGGCCCAAATAGATCCTTCCACCGAGCCCTCTATTTGACGTTTATCTACTGTTAATAACACACCAAAAAGCCACTTCTCCTTCCCTTGACTACAGAGACGGATAGAACAAACCTCCTCACTTTTCCCTCTACTCCTTTCAATGTCACTAGGTTACAAAAACAACAAAATAAAACTAGAACTAGAAGAACTAAAAACCAACAAACCACATTGACAAGACAAGCTCACTCCGACAAAATAAAACCACCACAATCAAGAAACATGGGTGTCAAATTAACTTAGACCTATAGGACCACCAAAATTTCATATAATTGCCTTCATGCACCCCTATGTCTTCACCTTGACTAAGTTCTAACTGCACCTACGAATAACATAAACCTATAGAGAGAAGATAAGGAAAAATTACCTATGGAAAGGCTCAAAGTGGTGTGTCACTACCTCATCTAATAACATGTCTGCTTTCTAATACCTTCATCTGCCTACCTGAAGTGTAGGTAGCTCTGTTCTCAACACTGTGCCATAAGCCTAGATCCCAAGTAGAAATTTGCATTAGCTGCGAAGCCACCACCATACTAGACTTTCCCCCTCCTTTCCTCGCAAGCACCTCCAAGTCACCAGTGAAAGGGAATGACTCTCGTGAAAGGTCTTCCCTCGTAACTGAACATTTCCCACCCCCAACAAGCCTATCCTTCATCACCCTCCACTTGCAATAATGTTCTACTACCAGGAAGAAATGAATTAAACCCAAGAGTTTCTTCATAATCTTTAACCCCAAGGCACAAAGTGATTCTTGTCGAAGACACTTCCTCATCTTAATTACATGTGGTGTGTTCAATAACGCCCACATATTGGGCATTCATTAGGTCAGATGACAACCCCATGAGGGATAAAGAGACATTAATATTAATATAATGTTAAAACAATTTTTTTCTAATTATGTTCATTATTAAAAAATATGAGAATTGATATAATTAATTTTTACATTTAATAGTAATTAGATTAAAATTTTGGAAAATATCTATTTTTATAAAATTGTTAAAACTTGTATACAATTTTATTTGTTTTTTTTGTAAGTTTAGTTTAGGCCTAGATAATCTATTGGATTGAATAACTATCAATACATAGTGAGATGTTGTCACTAGTATTGTCAAGCTACTGTAAGATGTTATAACCAAGGTGGGATGCTTAACTCACAGTGAGATGCTAACACTAGGATCGTCAACCTACAGTGGGATGTTATCCCCAATATTATCAATCCATAATGGGATATTATCATTGGGGTGGGATATTGTCACTAGGATTATCAACCCATAGTGGGATGTTGGATATTATCACTAGGATTGTCAACCCATAGTGGGATGTTGGATGTTATCACTTGTTAACCCACAGTGGGATGCTATTCACTAGGATTGTGTGAAACTCGTACAAGCTTGGACATCCCTTGGAATAGTTTATTTTCCCCAAAAATAGCTTCCATCTTCAACCCCTCCCCATAAAATTTTAACATGAACATTGGTAGAGACAAAACCCCACACAAATCAACTAATCTACACCATACATATCTTTCTGCGAAAACATAAATATTAACAAACCATTAAAAAAACTTAAATCCTCAAACCAAATAAACAATCATAACACGTAATTTTCATCATTAAAACTCAAGTATTTTTTCATTTATCAAATTCAATTTTTATGATACTCATTTAAATGTGCAACTTACCGTTAATGAAAACAAAATTTATCCATGATAATTTATTGAAAAACTTAGGAAATATCATGATGATCATAATAATGTTAAAGTATGACATTAAAATATTTTTTATTTTTATTTTTTTATTTTTTTTATTTATTTATTTTTTTTTTTACGTAATTAAAAATTAGTTTATATCTATATATATAATATATATATATAGAGAGAGAGAGAGAGAGAGAGAGATACACACACACACACACTTGTTTTTTTAAGGAATCTGTTAAAATTGCAGGTTCTAATTATGTTGTTTGTACAATTTTATTGTCCCAAAATTCATTTATGAAATCACAATAATCTAATTTTTCCAGGTTTTGACATTTGGAGGGTTTTCATGGCACTATATCCATTTATGCATTCAAATATGCATATCGAACAATGAAAGATCATAATATTACCCAAAATTTTATAATTATATTCTAGCCAAAAATACCAAAAACTTAGAAGAGTTAGACGATACCTAATTTAACTAAAAAAAATTAAGGTTATAATATTAAATTTCGATGAAAAAGATAAAAACATAAAACAATTAGAGTACATCAATAGACACTATAATATACCACATATAAATCTAGAAAATCAATTTCATTATTTAAATAATATTAAATCTAGGTATTGAGGGGTTTTCACAGGATATCATCTTTTGGGATTCAACTGTGTTAAGTAAGTCATTCATCTATGACCATTTCCATGAGAAGTAGTCATAACTGACTAATTTCTCATGATTTTTGAATAGTCCACTTAGCACTCATTGCATTGGGTGATGCTCACAGGGGTGAAGAAGTGAGATTGAAACTAGTGAAATGAATCACATAGCATCAATCATCACTTCCAGGGCTTACACCTGGTAACCGGGACATCTCGGGAGGTCACCCATCCTAGATCACCTCTGGTTCAAGCACACTTAACTGTGGAGTTTTCCCCACAATCAAGCCCACTTAGCATGCTACCCCATTTGCAAAACCTTAAGCGTACTTGAGCCAAAGGCAATCTGGGATGAGTGACCTCCCGAGAAGTCCTGGTTATTGTGTGTAAGCCATAGAAGTGATGATTGACGTTGTGTGATTCATTTCACTAGTTTCAATCCCACTTCTTCACCCTTGTGAGCATCACTCGATGCAATGAGTGCTAAGTGAACTATTTTAGAAATCATGAGAAATTAGTCAGTTACGACTACCTCTCATGTAAATGGTCATAGATGAATGACTTACTTAACACAATTGAATCCCAAAAAATAATATCTAATATTAAATCTATTTTTAGTTTTAAGGAGATAACTATGATTTATTTTAAAAAAAATTAACCCAAATATACTTGAATTCTAAATTTTCGAATAAAATACTTGCTAATTTTATTATTATTTTAATTACAATTTAATGATTTATTTTCTTTTGTTTTGAATACTTAAAAAGTACCAACCAACTATGCCAATGAAGAGACACAGCAAGGCCAAGACAGCAGAGCGCGCAACGCTACTATAGTTGCATTGTAGCAAGCTTTGTGGAAGCCCCTGAGTCCATTGCTTAACATATAGTAACAATTGACTAAAAACGATTCACTTATGTAACTTCTTATGATGTTGATGATTCAATGATTTGTCATTTTTATTAATATTTAATATTAGTTGTTATATATATATATATATATATATATGTATGTATGTATGTATGTATGTATGTATGTATGTATATTGTGTTGAAAGGTGCTTTAATATGAGAGAAGTTGTATTATCTGTAAATGAGTGTAAACATTTAAGCTATAGCTTAATATGAAAAACATGTTTTAGTATCTCTAAAATGGAGAATTAGGTCAAATAATAATAACAATAAAGCATGATGTCAACTTAATTAAAAAAGTAAAAAATAATAAAAATAATAAACAAATTCAATCAAATTTATTATATTGTAATTTTTTTTTTGTGAGGTAAAGTTATATTAAGTGAGAAATAGTAAATTACATAGTAGTTCCAAAAATCAGGTTGTTCTCTCATAAGGGAGACCAGACCAAAGCCAAAAATGGACTCTCCTTAAGGAACTAAGAGCCAATTGAAATTTAAAGTGCCAAAATTAGAGAAGCTACTTCTAATATGTAGGCATAAATGGCCAATTGCAAAAGAGAACAATTTTCATTTCATACATCAAAATCGTGAGGTGTCATGTTGAGGGGTCGAGTTAGGTCCTATTACTAGAATGGTGGTCGTCAGATATGGAGAAGCATGCCCTGTTGCAGGGGGCATGCCAAGGTGGCACTCAATCTTCTCCATTCATCTGTCCAAATTGTTGAGATGCCTGTGCATGTGCTCAAGGGAGTGGAGGATATCTAGATGGGATTCATGGAAATCCAAGATAATCCCACCTATCAGAAATTTCATTTCCCACTACAACTCGCTTTCCTACATATACTGATTGTACCTCCCTCTCGTGTGGCTGGTGTTAGGCACCGAGTCATCTCATTAAACTAATACTTGAATGTATGAAGAGGAGGACTTATTAGAAGAGGCTTATGCCTCCATATTGGTGAGCTCATCCTGAACCTCGGCTAAGGTAAGTTCTCTAAAACGTGAAGTGGAGCCTTGAATCATATTGTAAATGTGTATGTGACCATGATAAAATTGGCCATGATAAGAGGCAACTCCTCTTCAGACCCAAGCTTACTAGCATGACATGAGGAAGATAACAAAAAAAAAAACCAAGGGTGATATTTCCTACCCAACAAGTAGAAGTAGCATAGAGGCTTCAAGAAGGATGGAGCCAACACAATTAAAACCAGTCCAAAAACCCAATTATAGAGAGCTTGAAGAGATTGAGGAAATCAACCAAGATAAAAATAAGAACAATAACCAAGTTGGATATTGCACGTAGCCATGATGTTTGCCAATAAATTTCTCTACAACAGGTGTCGATTCCTTGCATGAAGAGTTCTTGTGAAAACAATGTTAACACAAAGGCATTATTAAAAAAATACAAGGAAATAAATCCCTCAAGCCAAGTTCATAGAGAGTTTAAACATCCACCAAACTAATTAACCCTCCTAGCCTCTTTAATCCACCAAAACTTTGAATTATCAAGAACGTTTTGAATTATCAAAATATTTTGACAACCCATGTTTTTTCCCATGGTATTTTTATGTAATAATTACTCGCACACACTCTTCTACCAACATAGATCCATCATAACTCCAGATCTACCAAGCACCAAGAGGGATCAAATCTCTTGAGGTGCAAACCTATTTTAGAGTGAAAAAATTTGATCCCTCTCGACCCTTGGTAGATCAAGAGTTAAGATGGATCTAGGCTAGTTCATAATACATTATTATATCAATTTTATGATGTATTAGTAAAATATTATTAATATTTAGAGAGATGAATATTAATATAAGGTTAAAGTATTTATTTTTTAAATATTTTCCTTACTAAAAGTATGAAAATTGATATAATTAATTTATTACATTTAATAATAATTCGATTAAAAATTTGGAAAATATCTATCTTTATAAAAATGTTAAAAAATTATATACAATTTTAATTGGTTTTTGTCTGTAAGTTTAGGTTAGGTCTAGCCGGTCTATTGGATCGAAGAACTATCAATACACATTGGGATGTTATCACCAATATTTACAATCCACAATGAGATTTTGTCACTAGTATTGCCAATCCACTGTGAGATGCTATCACAATGGGATGTTATCACCAATGTGGGATGCTCAACCCACAGTGGGATGTTATCACTAGAATTATCAACCCACATTGGAATGCTATCCCCAGTATCATCAACCCACAATGAGATGTTATCACCAGAGTGGGATGCTATCACCACGATTGTTAATCCATAGTGGGATGTTGGATTTTATCACTTGTTAATCCACAGTTGGATGTTATTCATCAAGATTGTGTGAAACTTGTACATGATTGGACATCCCTTTAAATAGTCTAATTCCCCCAAAAGTAACTTCCATTCTTAACACCTCCTCATAAAATTTGAACTTAAAACTTCGTAAAAAATAAAACCCAAATAAATCAACTAATCTATACCATATAAATATTTCTACAAAACATAAAAATATAAATATTAACCAGAAAGCTTAAATCCTCAAACCAAATAAACCATCATAACACTTTATTTTCATCATTAAAACTCAAATATTTTTCCTTTATTAAATTCAGTTTTTATAATATTCATATGAATGTATAATTAATCAAAACAAAGTCACAAAGTTTATCAATAATATATTTACTGTTAAAGTGAGAAAATATCATGATAACGTTAAATTATAATTATAATTATTATTATTATTATTAAATCAAAAACTTAGTTTATATGTAAACACATTTTTTTTATAAAAATTTTAATTATGTTGCTTGTACAATCATATGGTTTCAAAATTGATTTATGAAATCACAATAATTTAATTCCTCTAAGTTTTGTTTTTGGCCATATTTGTTGTTCAAATTTGTTAATATTCATTCATTTATGAAATTATAATAATCTAATTTTTTTAAGTTTGATTTTTTTAGGTATATTTTTCAGTCAAATTTGCCAAAATGTGTTAGAATCACAAGTTTAAGTTGTATTGTTTACAAGATCCAAGTGACTTAAGGTTTTTATGGCACTATATCCGTTTATATATCTAAAAATACATTTCAAACCATGAAAGATTATAATCTCACTCAAAATTTTATAATAAGATTCTAGCCAAAAATACCAAAACTTAGAAGAAATAGAAAATACCCAATTTAACTAAAACTCAAAAATTACAATTATAATATTAAATTCAGATGAAAAAACATAAAACAATTAGACTACATTAATAAAATATCATACTATTACCAAAATTTAAATATATACCACACATAAATCTCGAAAATCAATTTCATTATTAAATATAAAATCTATTTTAATTTTAAATAATAAAAATTAATTATTAATTATTTAAAATAAATATAGCCCAAACTCTTTAGACTCTCAAATAAATAACTATATTTAGTTAAAAAAAAAGAAACCCAAAAATACTTAAATTCTAAAT
Organism: Pinus taeda; assembly: GCA_000404065.3. Taxonomy (NCBI): domain Eukaryota; kingdom Viridiplantae; phylum Streptophyta; class Pinopsida; order Pinales; family Pinaceae; genus Pinus; species Pinus taeda. The sequence continues at coordinate 17,348 of APFE030017665.1, forward strand.
ATATATATTTATTAATTATTATTATCTTAATTACAATTTTAATAATTTATTTATTTTTTAATACTTGAGAACTACCCTCCCACTTCTTTTCCTCTTCTTTTCCTATTGAATCCATGTCTATTGAGAACTACCCTCCCACTTCTTTTCCTCTTCTTTTCCTATTGAATCCATGTCTATTGAGAACTACCCTCCCAC
>APFE030017665.1:27083-39629 GCA_000404065.3 Pinus taeda
AGCTCTGATACCAAATGTTATGAAACCAGCTCAAGAAAATATAGAAAAGATAGTTCAATGCCTTAGAATTCAGCCTCTTCGAGGGGGCAACCTCCTTTACATTACATAAATGAACAATTCTTGGATGATTCAAATGACAAAACCTCCTTCTATATATAGGAGTCTAAAGGGTCACAATATAACCAAGCCGACCTAACAATAATAATATAAAGGCACAAAAATAACAATAGAGGGATTCTATAGGGCACAGTAATAACAATATGGGATAATAGGGGCACGACAATATTAATAAGGGATGCAACTACAATAGTAATGGGGCCATCGCTAGTATTATAGGGACCTAACATTTTAGCTTAATATAAAAAAGATATTGTAGTATTTGTAAAATAAAGAATTAGGTCAAATAATAATACCAATAAAACATGATGCGACTTAATTAAAAAGGTAAAAAATAATAGAAATAATAAACATATTCAATCCAGTTTATTATTTGTAATTTATTTTTGGGTAAAAATTATAATAAGTGCATTGCGGAAGTCATTATAGCTGGGGATGCACGGATGGACGTAGGGCACAGGGGTCGATCCTGAAACCCTAGGCCTTTGGCCTAGGTGATGCAGACATCCTACCTTTTGCTGACTAGCAGGTACGGGGTGGACGGATGGCAGCCTCACAGGGTTTCCGCGTATACGAGGTACCCTAGCAGCTGTCAAGCGGGCGATTTCACTTTGACTCTTCTCGGTTTTGCCTTGGAGGGTTTGTTTTCGCACGGCGGTTTGCTTTCTGACGTTTTCACTGGAAGGTAAATCCCTGTATCAGCGTTCCAAGACGGGTTTGCTTGAAGTTTTACCATAACAACCTGTCGTTTTATCACCGTCGGTGTTGGGAGCGCCTTCTTCGGAAATGGGTGTCTGTGAGGTGTCATGTTTTTACCATAGTTGAGTTACCATGGGTTTCCACAATGAGGCGGTGGACTTAGACCCAACCCCAGAAGACATCCTTTCAGTCTGGGGCAAGGACGTTACTGAGCAGAACTTGGATGATTTTTTTGGACAGGTTAAAACCTTTGAACCAGTCAAATTTCCAGCCAGTGGTCCGCGGAGCAGCAAATCAAATTTGGAGCAGAGTTCGTTTTCACCTGGTGCACTGGGCAAATCTGGGGTCTGCACAGGGTTTTCAGAAGCTAGGGAGAAGGAATGCCCACAGCCTGAGAAGAGCACCCCAGCTGGAAATATCCTTTCCCCATCGAAGATTTTTTGTTCGTCGGGCGGCCTTGAAGACATCATAAATTTCAATGCCAGACAGGGTTTATGGAGCACAATTGGTAGTTTGCATGGCCATGATAGCGCTGTTGGTGAAAGAAGCGACCCTTTGGCAGTTTTCCGACCTCTATTCTCAAAGGATTTGGCAACAGGCGACCCGGAAAATAAGGGTTTTGGGTCCGAAGCTGGGAAGGTTTCTAATCAAGGGTATGTTGCTCCAAAACCTGTCACTGAGGGGCCGTAAGCGAAGGGGAGTTTTCCCTCTAGCAAGGAAGGAGCACCATCAGGTGCATCGTGCCATTTATCCCTAGAAAAGAATGATTTCCCTTCGGCGAGTGAGGTGCTTGGAACGCAAAAGGAACTAGACGCCCCAGGCATTGTCAGAGAGGAGTGTTTGGACCGCGAGAGGGTTGGGGGCAAGAGAAAGAAGGCAAAAACTTTAAAAGCGCGCAGGTTAGCTGGGAACTTGTTATTGGGAATGGATGTTCAAGTAGAAGACGCTTTGAAGGTGGCAAAGAGCACGCTCGTGGGACGGGTAAGGGGACGCCCGGTCTCAGGTAAATTTCTGCAGCAATGGGTGGAAGGCCACTGGAAGGAGACACCGGCAAAGTCCTTCAAAACTGTAACTATGGAAAAAGGGTGGTTTATGATCAGCTTTGATAGTAAAACAACCATGGAATGGGTTGAAGGAAGGAATTGGGCTATGGGGAAACGCCCAGTTTTTTTCAAAAGATGGACTCCGCTCTTCGATGCATCCAAGGAAACGGTTGAGGAGTTTCCCGTCTGGGTGAGGGCTCCTGGTCTCCCACCTTTCCTCTGGGTGGATTCGGTCTTTTCCTCTATCAGGAACTCTTTGGATACGTTCTTGGAAGCCGACAAATCCTTTCTTGATACTCATGAAAGGGTTGTAGCGAGGATTTTGGTGCACCTGAATCCCAGCGAAAAACTAGTGGACTCAGTCAATCTACAATATAGAGAATTTGTCTTTGAACAACTGTTGGATTATGAACTGTTACCATTCAGGTGTCACAGATGTCATGAGCTTGGTCATCTGGCAAAGGATTGCCCTCTGGGGAGGCGTAAAAGGAGGGTTCATAAATCAATTGAACAGTGGGAGCGGAGCATGAGGGAGGAGCCAATCTCGGCGGCCAAGGACACCTCAGAAAACAAGCCGATGGAAGGGGTTCAAGGACAGGAGGAGGAAGTCCTGCCTCAGTCAAAAGGAGATCCAATCATTGTAGTCGAAGGCCAGAATGATCCTGAACTACCTCCAGTGGGGACCTCTGAAGCCGCAGCTAATATTTCTCCTGGTAAGCAATCAGATCCTCATATATCTGTCATTTCTCCTGATTCAAAATTTGTGATCCCTTCTATGGATTCTCCTCTGGCTTCAAAACTCAATGATGTTATCTCAAATGTCGAATGTTTAATTGATGAAAATCCCTCCATTGATCTGAACCGTGGAAATGTTTCTTTAGAAATCCCTGACGCTGGTGTCTCCACCCCTGCCTCCTCGTACAACCTTAGATCCCTTAGCAAGAAGTCTGACTTTCCCCCTGTTTTGGAGGATCCTGTGGGTGGTTTGGGCCCCTCTTCGTAAAAAACTATTCATAAAAAGGGCAGGGGAAGAAAGTCAAATTTGTCTAAAGCTCAAGCCAAAGCAAAAATAGATGTGGCTGATGGTAAGCAAATGGTGATCCCTGGGGCGCTTAGAGTAGCAAAACCCCCTGAGGAGGTAATAAAATGATCTGTTTATCTTGGAACTGTAGGGGTTTAGCCAGTAAACCCAAAAAACTGGCTTTAAAGGAACTTATCTCTCGCTACATGCCTGATCTGGTTTTTCTTCAAGAAACTCTTGGTAGGGCGGCAGAAATTGAACCTGTCCTCCGCTCCCTCCTCCTGGGGTGGTCTTTCGTAGCCTTTGATGCAGATGGCCATTCGGGTGGTCTTGCCATCGGGTGCAGGGATGGCAGACTGAAAATTTTGGGTCATTTGGGAATGCCCAATGTTCTGGGCATGGAGGTTTTGTACCCTGATTTTGATTTCTCTTTACTGACAGTAAATGTCTATGGACCCTGTCAGTCAAGGGCTGCTTTCTGGAATGCCCTCATGGCCAAAGATTTGTTAAAAGGGAGACACCTGTTAATAGGAGGTGATCTAAACTTCTCCCTAGGGTTTGCAGAGACTTGGGGTCCCTCAGCCAGAATTGATCCCCTTACAGATTTTTTTACTCAATTATTCCATTCCCACAAGATGTTAGATGTAAACATTATAAAGGCCAAGCCTACGTGGAGGAATAGGAGAACTGGGGAGGATAGGGTTGCAAAAAGGCTGGATCGCTTCCTCATAAATGACCTGATGGCTTCTAATATCCTGATGTTTAGGAAATGGGTGGGTGAAGGGGGGAATTCTGATCACTTCCCTATCCTCTTAGAACTCTCTAAATCCCCCCCAAAACCCGCAGCTCCATTTAAATTCAATGCTTCCTGGTTGCAAGAAGATTCTTTTAACCAGTTGTTAAGGAAAACTTGGAGACACTCGGGAAGAGACCCTTCTGAAAATAAAGGAGCCCTCTTCATGGAAAATCTTAAAAGGTTAAAGAAAGCAACCGTTGAATGGGCATCGGACAGAAGGAAAAAACAAAATGAGGCTTTGAATAAAATAGATGAGGAGCTCCGAGCCCTTGAAGTCCCTGAGGCGAATGCTTACGCCACTCAGGAGTCCAAAGAGAGGATTGTAACTCTTGAGAAGTTGAGAGCAAAAATTTTATTGGATAAAGAGGAAGAATGGAGACTCAAAAGCAGGGCAATATGGCTGAAAGCAAGGGACGAAAATACAAAATTTTTTCACAATTATGCAAAAGGCCGGAAAAATGCAAATACAATCTGGAAGCTAAAGGATCCTGAGGGTAGAGATGTCTCGTCTTTCGAGGCTCTGTCAAATATGAGGAAGAATCATTTTAAATCTTTGTTCTCAGATCCAGGTGGGGTCTCTTTAGCTGAAATTATTAGAACAGCTCAAGCTTTCCCCCGGTTTGTGGAGGGAGAAGAGGCTGAAGATCTTTTCCAAGAAGTGACTAAGGAGGAAGTAGAAAGCATTATAAAGTCTATGGAAAAGGACAAGAGTCTGGGTCCGGATGGCTGGACAGTGGAACTTTTTACTCACTTTTTTGAGCTGATAGGAGATGAGCTAACGGAAGTGGTGGAGGAATCAAGGAAAAAAGGTGAGGTTTTTTCTCCTTTTAATGCAACCTTCATCGCTCTCATTCCAAAAAAGGAGGACCCAGAATCCTTTGAGGACTTCAGGCCAATCTCCTTGTGTAATTGCATATACAAAATTATTGCAAAAACCATTGCGGTCCCACTGAAACCGATTCTATCCAAATGTATCTCTCCGGAACAATTTGGTTTTTTAGATGGCAGACAAATACACGAAGCTATAGGGGTAGCACAGGAAACCATTCACAACATCAGAAACTCCAATTCAAAAGGGGCCGTGCTAAAAATTGATCTGTCTAAAGCATACGACAGAATCAGTTGGACTTATCTCAGGATGTTGTTGACTCATCTGGGCTTCAAGGTGGAATTCATAAGCTGGATCATGGGGTGTATCTCAAGTGCAAGTTTTGCAGTTTTGATTAACGAGGCTGCCTCTTAATTCTTTAGAAGTCAAAGGGGTTTGAGACAAGGATGCCCCCTTTCTCCATTGCTTTTTCTTCTGGCTGCTGAAGGTCTTAGCAGGTTGATTTCCAATGCTAAGAGATCAGGTTTGGTTAAAGGTTTGGAAGTTGTTGTAAATTTGTTCATAACCCATCTCCTTTTTGTAGATGATATATTATTATTTACAAATGGGACCTTACTTGAAATCATAGAACTTAAAATTATTCTTGATCTATTCTTGAAAGCAACAGGCCTTCAAATAAACTCTAGGAAGTCCCAGTTAATTTTGGAGGGTTTCAACAGACAGGAAGAGCTATTGATTGTATCTCATTTACCTTTTGAGGCTTGTAAGATGGAACATCCTTTCAAATATCTGGGCTTTTGGTTAAAACCCCAAGCTTATAGGAAGCAGGACTGGAACTGGCTGGTGGCTAAAATTGAACAAAGAATTTCCCATTGGAGCTTCAAGTGGTTATCGCGGGCAGGTAGGCTGACACTTGTGAACTCAGTCCTTCAGGCTATGCCAGTGTTCTGGGCAGCCTTGACATGGATCCCAAAAGGAATCCTCCACAAGATAAAACAACTTTGCAGCAGATTCCTTTGGTCCGGATCAAAGGAGGATTCAGTGCTTCCTTGGGTGGCGTGGGATAAAATAGCAAGGCCAAAAGATTGGGGCGGCTGGGGCATAAAAAATATTTATGATTTCAGCATCTCCTTAGCAGCAAAATCTGGCTGGCACTTAATTACTTCTGAGAATCTATGGACCAAAGTTGTAAAGCGGAAATATATAGATCCCTTTCCCCTGGAAGAGTGGATAAGGAACACAAATAAAAAAGGCAGGAATTTCTCGGTGATATGGAAGGCCACTGTGGAGGCTTTCAAAGTCATTGAACAAGGTTTGGCTTGGCAGGTTGGAAATGGTGAAAATGTTAGAGTTGGAAGAGACCCTTGGGTGGGATGTAATGATTCTTTAGCTCTGTCTCCTGAACTGGTTGCTCACCTTGACTCATTGGGGCTTTATGGGCTTCATCAGATTGCAAATCCGGGTCGGTCCACCATCTGGGGCCAAGCTTGGAAATCAGTAGAAGAGTTAGGAATCGACCCCAGGTGGGGAGTCGAATGGCGAGGATTTCTTCAGGAGTTAAAGAGATCAAATGTCAGAATCCAGGACAGACCGGACAAACTGGTGTTGGCTCATGCTGAAGCTGGTGTCTACTCCCCAAAGATGGGGTACTCTTTCCTAATGAAGAAGAAAGGATGGGCTCTGCCAGATTGGTGGGTTAAATCCCTGCTAAAATTAAAATGCCCTAAGAAAACAAGATTATTCATATGGTGTGTATTAAAAAAGAAAATTCCTACCTGGGACATCCTTCAATCCAGATTCAAACAAGGTCCAGGTAGGTGCCCTCTATGCTTCTCTGATTTTGAATCCATTCATCATCTGTTCGTCGTTTGCCCTTTTGCAAGAAAAGTCTGGGAAGAAGTGCAAAAGCTATTAGGGAAAATGTTCAGATGGGAGGGGGAGTCTTTTCTGGCAGTTTGGGAATATTGGTGGCACCACTATCCAGAGAGGAACTTAAGAAATCTCCCACCCATCATCTGCTGGGGTATATGGATTGCTAGAAACAGAAGTATCTTCAGAGATCAACGTACTCCTGCAGAGGTGATTGCTATGCAGAGTTTAGCTATACTATCTAGCATTCCGGAACCTGAAGAATCTCAGAACTCAGGACACAAAAAAAAAAAACAAATCAGGGAAGGCATCCCATGGGCGTATTTCGATGGGGCAGCCCAAAACAACTCTGCAGGTGCTGGGATTGTCATCCATATCAGCCCTTCTCACTCCCTCAAAGCTGTTGTGGGTTTAGGACCCGGCACAAACAATTTTTCCGAACTATCCGCCCTAAAACTCCTTTTATGTTGGCTAATAAGCAAAAACATCTTCTCGGTTCAGATCTTTGGGGACTCTCTGAATGTAATAAACTGGGCCATTGCTGGATGAAATTCAAAGTTTAAAGCTCCAGTTTAATTTCTTTTCCATTGAACATATTTACAGGGATAGAAATGAAGAGGCAGACATGTTTTCTAAAGAAGGTGTGCAGCTCGCTGTGGATTCGTGGATGATCACTGAACAAAGGCAAGATCAGATCCGTGTGTCGGATCTCCCTCCGCACTATATTCCTCTATCTTAAAATGCTCTGTTGTTTTCAGGATGTTGGTCTTTTTGTGTTGTTTTCTTGTTATTGCACCGTCTGTTTTCTCTGCTTTATGTTATAACAAAACTCGGATGGGCTCTATCTCGTGTTTTTTTCTGGATAGACATTACTGAACAATCTTTAAAACAGAACCGTGGGTCGTTTTCCTGTTATAAAAGGAGGCCCATGTTTTTAATTTTTGATATGGTTCCATCAAACTGTTATTGACAGGTTTTGCCTTGAGTCGGCAACGTTAAAGTGCTGGAAGTAAGCGTGAAAGTGCTTATTTTCTTTCTGGTTGGACTCGATGACACAAGGGGATGAGTTTCTCTCTCCATGAGGACAGAAGACGGCCTCAAAGCGCTCAGTGAAAGCTGGAATGTTAATTCATGTGCTTGTAACTTTTTTATTCCTTATAAAAAAGTTCGTTTTTTTCCTTGGAAAAAAAAAAATTATAATAAGTGAGAAATAGGGAATTATATAGTAGTTCCAAAAATGAGGTCGTTCTCTCATAAGGGAGACCAAACCAAAGCCAAAAATAGACTCTCCTTAAGGAACTGAGAGGCAATTGAAACTTGAAAGTGACAAAACTAGACAAACTACTTCTAATATGCAGGCCTAAATGACAACTTACAAAACTGAGAACAATTTTTCATTCATACATAAAAAACATGAGGCATCATGCTGAGGGGTCCCAGTCAAGTCCTATTACTAGAATGGGGGTTGTCGGATCCAAAGAATTATGCCCTGTAGGGGGTATGCTAAGTGTGGCACTCAATCCTCTCCATTCATCTACCCAAATTATTGAGATAATTTTGCATGTGCTTGAGGGAGAAGACAATATCTAGATGGGATTCATGTCAATCCAATATAATCTCGCCCATAAAAAATTTCATTTGCTAATAAAAAGATTACCTACATATGTTGATTGTACTGCCCTATCGTGTGGCTTGTGTCAAGGACCCAGTAAACCCATTCAGCTAAGACTTTAGTGTATGAAAAGGAGGATAGATGAGAAGAGGTTTTTGCCTTGATATTGGTGAGCTCATCCTGAACTTGAGCCAAGGTAAGTTATCTAAATCGTGAAGTGAAGCATTGAATCCTACGGTAAATGTGTATGTGCCCATGATAAACTTGTTCATGATAATAGGCAACTCCTCTTCAAACCCACACTCGCTCGCGTGACATGAGGAAGATAGTAACCAAAAACCCAAGGGTGATCTTTCTCGCCCAACGAGTAGAAGCAGCCCGGAGGACTCGAGAATGATGGAGTCAGCGCAATGAAAACCAATCCAAAAATCCACTTATAGAGAGCTTGAAGAGATTGTGGGAATCAACTAAGAAAAAAATAAGAACAATAACCCAATTGGAAAGTTCCTATAGCCATGATGTTTGCAAGCAAATTTATCTAGACCACCTATCAATTCCTTGCATGAAGAGTTCTTGCGAAAAGAATGTTAACACGAAGCCCTTATTAAAAAAATATAAGGAAAGAATCCCTAAGGAAAATTCTTAGAGAGGCCTAACGCAACGCCAAGCTAGTTAACCCACCTAGACTCTTTAATTGACCAAAACTTTGAATTATCAAGATGCTTTGATAACCATGGTTTTTTCCATAGTTATATGTATATGTATATGTACACACACACACACACACACACAGATATATATATATATTATAAATATATATATAAATAATATATATATAATAATAATATATATATATATATTATATATATATATATATATATTATTATAGATATATATAGTAGATATAATATATTCTTCTATTGGCATAGATTCCACTTAAATTCAGACCTTACCAAGCCGCAAAGAGGGATCAAATCCCTTGAAGTGCAAACCTATTTTTTAAAGAAGTTGAAAAAAAAAAGAATTTGATCCTCCTCGTTCGCTAGTAGATTCTTCTGTGTTAAAATGGAACTAGGTTTTGGTTTTATTAATATATGTTAGATCGATTTATGAATATATTATTAAAAGATTACTATTAAATATTTTAGAGAGAAACATTAATATTAATATAAGATTAAAATAATTATTTTAATTATTTTCCTTATTTAAAGTATGAAAACTTGATCTAATTAATATTGGATTACATTTTAATAGTTAATTGGATTGAAATTTGGAAAATCTATATTTTTATAAAAAAAATAAAAATGTATATATATATTTTTTTTGTTTTTTTTTAGGCTAGGGCTAACTAATCTATCGGATCGAAGAACTATCAATACACAGTGAGATGCTATCACTAGTATTCCCAATCCACTGTGGGATGCTATCACCAAGGTGGGATGTTCAACCCACAGTGGGATGTTATCACTAGGATTGTCAACCCATAGTGGGATGCTACCGAGAGTATTATCAATCCACAATGGGATGTTATCACCAGGGTGGGATGCTATCACTAGGATTTTCAATCCATAGTGGGATGTTGGATGTTAGCACTTGTTAACTCATAGTGGGGTGCTATTCACCAGGATTTTGTGGAACTCGTACAAACTTGGACATCCCTTGGAATAGTTTAATTTCCCCAAAAGTAGCTTGCACCCTTAACCTCTCCCCATGAAATCTAAACCTAAGACTTGGTACAATCATAACACTTTATTTTCATCAATAAAACTCATTTTTTTTCCTATTTTATAAATTTGGTTTTTATAATGCTCATATAAATGTGTAATTCATGGTTAATGAAAAAAAAATTAGCAATAATAATTTATTGCGAAACTTAGAAAATATCATGATGATCATGCTAACATTAAAGTATGACATTAATATATGCTTTTTATTAATGATATTTTTCCAACATTCCATTATTATGGTATAATGACATAATAAAAACTTAGTTTTTATACACACCTTTTTTTAGGAATTTGCTAAAACTTCAAGTTTTAATTATGTTGTTGGTACAATCTAAATGTCCCAAAATTCATTTATGAAATCAAAACAATATAAATTTTCTAAGCTTTGACCTTTTTTAAGGTATATTTCAAATTTGTTAGCATCTGTTAGAATCACAATTTTGAGTTGTATTGTTTATAAAATCTAAGTGACTTGAAGGTTTTCATGGCACTATATCCATTTATGCATTCAAAAATGCATTTTAAACAATGAAAAATCATAATCTCACCAAAATTTTTATATTAAAATTCTAACCAAAATACAAAAACTTAAAAGATACACAATCGCCGATTTAACTAAAAACAAAAAATTAGACAAAAACAATTAAAAATTAAACTACATTAATCAAATATATTACTATAATCAAAATTTAAATATATATTACAAATAAATCTAAAAAATCAAATTTACCATTTAAATAATATTGAATCCATTTTCATTTTTAAGTAAAAAAATTATAACCCAAATGAATTCTAAGTATTTGAATAAAATACTTATTAATTTTATTAATTATTTTAACGTGCCATATTTAATAATTTTATTTTTAATTTATTTTTACATACTGTGAACACTACCAACCAACTTTTGTTTCCGTATTGAATTCCCATTATGTGTCCATTGGCTGAATATTACAAAACAATGGCTTATTGTAACTTCTTGCGGTTGATTGTTTCAATTGATTGTCATTTTTAATTAATATTTTAATATTAATTAGTAACAAAAAATAATTATTAAGAAATTGTATATATTTTTAATTAATTAATTTTATTGTTGTGTTTAGAGGTTTTATAATATTTATAAAAAGAAAGCGGAGACAAATAATAATAACAATAAAACATGATCTCGATTCAATTAAAAAATTTAAAAATAACAAATGGATTTAATCTAATTTACTATATTGTATTTTTTTAGGTAAAATTTTTATTAAATGAGAGAGGGAATTATATAGTGGTTCCAAAAATCGCATTGTTCTTTCGCAAGGGAGATTAGACCAAAGCTAAAAATGGATTTTCTTTAAGGAACTGAGAGCTAATTAAAACTTGAAAGTGCCAAAATTAGGCAAGCTACTTCTAATATGCAGGTCAAAATGACCAATTACAAAAGATATAACAATTGTTCATTCATACATCAAAACCACGAGGCATCATGTTGAGGGGTCCTAGTTAGGTCTTGTTACTAGAATGGGGGTTCTCAGATCCAGAGAAGCACGCCCAACTGCAAGGGGTATGCCAAGGTGGTACTCAATCTACTCCATTTATCTATCCAAATTGTTGAGATGCTTGTGCATGTGCTCGATGAAGTGGAGGATATCTAGAAGTGATTCATTTCAATCCACGATCTTAATTACAATCTTCAGATCCATTTAGATCCATTTAGCCATATAAATCCATTTAGCCTGAATATGAGGTGGTTTGTATGAAAATTTTAATGTGGAGAGTGTGACCCATAAATAAAATATCTCAATGTCAATTATGCATATATTACATAAAACAAGTGAAATAAAAGAACTCTTATTGTTAAAAGATTTTATTAGTGTGGTTGATCTAGATCTTGGGGGGAGGCCCCCAAGATCTAAAAGATTGAAATGGATCTTGTGGGGGAGGCCCCCAAGATATGAAGAATTGCAATGCTAGAAATAAAATGACAGAACACATAGTAAATAAAACGACAAAGAAACTTTTTATTAAAATCAATAATAACTATAAAGGCTACATTGTGGCGGACCATCTCTCCTTTTACAAAATGTGACTTGTTACTCATAGTTTTTTTCAGATACAATACCACGGGTCAATTCCATGGGTGAATGTCACAATACGATGGCCAAATACCATGGGTGAATGAATACCATGGGTGGATGATACTTACAATACCATGGGTAAATTCCATGGGTGGATGAATAACATGGGTGGATGAATACCATGGGTTGATGCCATTTTCTATTTGGAACATTCCTCCCTCCTTAAGAAGCAATGGTCCCCATTGCGTGAAGTTCCCTCCTGCGAAGCCTTTGTTGAATATGAAGAGCCAATGAAGAGAAGGGTTTATTAGAACTCAGTCAATATAACTCATAATATTTATTAGAACCTATTTTTGGAAATAGAAGGACCATTTTGCATCTTCCCATATGCTGGAAATCCTTATCTGGACACTCTAGAATCTCATATTCGAGCTGCAACTTTTCCACCATCACAAAAGTTCTGAAAAAATAGTTGATTTTAAATCAACGATATCTCACTCATCTGGACTCTTATTCGACCAATTTGTTTTTGATTTGGGTATTTTTTCGCAAGAATCTAGATCTATTATTTGTTTTTATAAATTTTGCACCAAAAATTTTAGATCTTGTTGAAATATGGCAACAAGGATATTCCAATTTAATTTGTCCTTAAATTAAATTGTGAATTAAAATCAAATTTAGTCTTAACAACTACTTGGAATTAATTTATTTATTTATTTTAAATTAATTAGTTGGAGAAATTCAAGTTAGAAGTCTTTCTGAAGTCATGCAAGAGT
>APFE030017665.1:62160-73839 GCA_000404065.3 Pinus taeda
TTCCTACATAAGGTACGATTTTGAATAAACTAATAATGTAAACAACATCTATTATTATTTCTTTTATATAATTTAAGGTATGTTAACTAACTCCCATTAAATTATTAATTTGACTTTTTGACTGTGGTACCCTAGTCAAAATTAGTCGTTGGTCAAGATAGTCGTTGGAGGCTCTGCTCAGACTATTTAGCATGCAAATTTGGATCTGTTTCTTCAACTTGTCCTGACAATGAACCACACTGGTTGGTTCGAAACGCGTCGACAAATGTCTCTCTTTATGTAATTTACCTTATTTAATGTTTGAATGTAAATAAGAATGCAAAAGATTATAGATATAACCATAAATATAGAGATGAAGTAGAAATAACACTTCATTTCATTAATATCATATACTGAAATATGCTTACAAACAGAATGACAATAAGACAAGCTCGAGCTATGGTAGCTTATCTTTGAGAATAGATGTGGCAGCTACATGGCTCTAGACTATGTTACACTAAAGATTGAAGGCCTATTTATTATTGAGAAACAATGGGAAACCCTAAACATAAAAAAACCTAACCCTAGGAGGTGAAACACCAAATTATGGGCCCTGTTGGGGTAAGTTGGTACATCAACTTCCCAGGGTCGTAACTTTGGCATACGATCTCCATTTGACGCACACAATACTTTGTTAGAAGATATATCTGAGGACTACAACTATTGATAGCAAATAATGAGTTGAAGGCTAATGTTTTCCACTGGTGGTTTTCCCAAAAAATGTCATTTAGGGCCTCAAAATGGCTCCAGAAGTTAAGGACTCGAAAAACTACCAAAAATAGTAAATTGTTCTACCATTAAGGAAATTGAAAATCTGAAAGAAAAAATAGTAGGGTTCCAAGTGGAATAGGTGGGTGGCCACCAATATCCACCTGGAGCATTCCTCCCCCCTAGGAAGCATGGTCCCTATTGTGTTGATTTCCTCCATGAGATGAGGAAACTTTTGTTGAACTTGGTCTCTGATGAGCCACTTACCCTAATGAAGGGGTTGGCCTACTTTGACAACTCGACATAGTTGGATCCTTTGTTGTTGGGTTTTCTTGATCTGTGTGTCCATGATCTGATAAGTTGTGGCTTGTTCCATGCAGTCTGGGTTTAACTATGTTGGTGTGAGTTGTTCTACACTGTTAGATGTGTCCAACAATGGTGGAAAGTAGGGCCGAAGGCGGTCCATATTGAACACTGGGTGTAGACCAAGGAATGGTGGAATACTAAGCTCGAAGTAATTTTCCCCTACTGCCATGTTGATAGTGTATAACCCATATCAGAGTAGGAGAATCTTGTGATGGGGCCTAGCGAGGCTCTCCTTCTACAAATGTAACCAACCTTTGTTGCCCACCTGGAACTTGTGTGGCACCTGATGCTGATCATGTCACTACTTGTACTTAGCATTGGCTCCATCCAATATGTCTGAACCTGTTGGTGGATGTGCTGAGTGTTCTCAATGAAGCTTTTTGCCTTGTCTTCTTCAATCTGGACATGAGTGGAATCTGCCTTAGTAGTTATAAATTGTATGGCCACATTAATGGGAAATAGTGGCTAGAATCCCAAGCTCACCTAGAACGGGATGTGGCTAGTCGAGCTGTGGAGAGCCTGGTTATAACTATGTTGGACAAGGGGAGGATCTCATCTCATGTGTGTGGATGATTTGAGTTGTACATGTGCAAAATGTGTACGATCATAATATTGAAAACCTTTGTCTTTCCATCAGTTTGGGGATGGAAAGTTGTGGACTTAATGATCTTGGTGTCCAACATCAACCAGAGACTAGACCAAAATGTATTAAGGAACTTGTTGTCTCAATTTGAGATGATTGACTGTGGGATGCCAAAGTGTACCCACACTCGTTCAAAGAAGAGTTTAGTTGTGGCTTCTGCTATGATATTCTTCTTGCAGGATGCCATAATGGTCATCTTTGAGAATCTGTCGATGATCACAAAAGCACAATCATTACCATGCTTAGTAGAAGGAAGGCTCGACATTTAATCCATAGAGATGGATTCCCAAGGTCGACTAGGGGTAGGAAGTAGATTATAGAGGCCTTGCTTTTTGATGGTTGGTTTGGAAATGGCATAGGCAGTGCAGGGTCTGATGTACTTCCCGATATTCTGTTGAAGATTCGTCTAATAGAAATACTTCTACAATACTGCCACTGTTTTCTCAACCCCGAAATGCCCAGTGATCCGATTGTGGTGCACTTCCAAAATCATCTTGGCAAGCTCACTTAATGGAACACAAAGGTGTCCCAGGTGGCATAATAGTACATCCTGGAGGTGAAAATATGGAATTTTCTTACCCTCCAAGAGCTTTTGGTATGTGTCGCTGAATTCTGGGTTGTTTTTGTAGAGAAGTGGCCAATTAGAAGTCTCCTGCCCACAAGATTCAAGCATGGTGGTTAACACCATGATCGGTGGTTGGCTGAGGCAGTCTGCAACATTATTAGTGTTGCCCTTCTTGTACTTGATATTCAAATGGAATTGTTTCCGGTATGTGGACCACTTCTGATGGTGATCATTCTACAACTTCCCTTGCGTCTATATGAACTGCAAGGGTCAGTGGTCTATGTGGATGACTGTTTCCTCCCCCAAAATGTAATGCTTCAATTGTCAGTAGGCCTGCATAATGGAATACATCTCTTTGTCATAAGTGGGATACTTCTGGATTGTGTCTAAAAGTATCTCACTATGATGTGCCACTGGATGCCCCTGTTGAGTAAGGATTATCCTAATAACATAGGCATATGCATTTGTCTCGATCTCCAACGGTTGTTGTAAGTCTAGTAATGTGAGCACTGGTGTAGAGCAGAGGTTATGTTTCAAACCTGTGAACACCTTCTGTTGAGATTCAGACCAAAATAATTTTTCTTTCACTCCTCCCTTGGCGACTTGACTCAAGGGCCAAGTGATATGATAGAACCCCAACACGAATCTATGGTAGAAATTGGCAAGACCCAGAAAGATGCGGAGCTCTGTCAAAGTGGTCGATGTTGGCAAATTACAAATGACTTGGATCTTGGCTAGATCCATATGCACCCCGAGTTCATCAATAATGTATCCCAGATACTGAACTTGGGTAATGCCAATAGTGCATTTCTCCAAATTGGCACACAGCTTGTGTTGTCGCAGTGTTTGGAGAACATGTCCAATGTGGTAGAGGTGCTCTTCCAAACTCTTGCTGAAGATCCGGATGTCATCAAGGTATACCACTAGAAATGAGTTGATGAATGGCCACAAGATGTCATCCATCATCCTCATGAAGGTTTCAGGAGCATTCCTCAACCCAAAAGGCACAACCAACCATTCAAAAAGGCCCTCCTTGGCTTTGAAGGTAGTCTTCCACACATCGGAGGGTTCGATTGGTACCTAGTGATATATGGACTTCAAGTCGATCTTGTTAAAATATTCCCACCCCTTGAGTTGGTCCAGAAGGTCATCAATCCATGGGATCGGGTACCAATTCCAAATAGTGATCTTGTTCAATGCTCGATAGTCGATACAAAGTCTCCAAGTCCCATCCTTCTTCTGTACTAACATGATTAGGCTCCCACGGGATGATGAACTCGGTTAGATGTGACCTTTCTACAATACCTCCTGAATCAGCCTCTTGATTTCTTTGTTCTCCAAAACAGAGCGCTGATAGATTAGTCCATTGGGCAATGACACACTTGGGGTCAGATCTATGGAGTGCTTGACCTGACAGTGCAGAGGAACCATTGCGGGGGAGGTGAAGATGTCCTCGTACTCCACCATGACCTTGTCCATCTGTTGTTGTGATGTGGAGGTGCCATGTCTAGTGGTCATGGCCACTGTATTCTTCGTTTCCTTAGGGTGTTTCATTAGGAAAACAAATTTCCCAGTTTTGGAAATGAGCTTACTACATTGTTTTGCAGTAACAAAAGAGAGGGTGGTAGGCGATGCTACCTTCGGTATCCTGTACAACTTATTTCCTAAGGTAACAATAACAACACGAGGCCTTGACTCATACACAACATGTCACTTCCAAAAGTATGTTTGGCCTAATAATACATCACAAACACCAAGAGGACAAATGTCACATAATACCTCATCTGTGAAGGGCTGGATGCTATATGGAAGGTGCCACTGCTGGCTGACGTAGAGATCCCATCCTTGGTGAAGCCACATGATGGTGTATGGTTGTGGGTGTGATGTGGCGGTAAGCCTAGACACTTCACAACCTCTGCTAAAATGAGGTTCTTTTGGATCCTGCTATTGACAATGAACTATAGCAAGGAACCCTTTACCCATATCTAGGAGTGGAAGAGGCACTCCTCCTCCTCTGGATTTTCGAGTTCCTCCTTCTAGATATTTGTAGTGGAAACAATGGCATTGGGCTCCACATCGATAATCTGATTCTCTTTGTCATTCCCCTTGTCAGGTTTCGACTCAAAGTTGGAACATGCATTTGATTCAGAAGCCTTCAGCTCGGCCACCAGTGACTTCTTGGCCTAATACTCACTTGTGTTGTTAATGGAGCACTTATGGAACTCATGGTGTACGGTTGTGGGTGTGATGTGGTCGGTAAGCCTAGACACTTCACAACCTCTACTAAAATGAGGTTCTTTTGGCTCCTGGTATTGACAATGAACTATAGCAGGGAACCCTTTACCCATATCTAGGAGTGGAAGAGGCACTCCTCCTCCTCTGGATCTTCGAGTTCCTCCTTTTGGATATTTGTGGTGGAAACAATGGCATTGGGCTCCACATTGATAATCTGATTCTCTTTGTTATTCGCCTTGTTGGGTTTCGACTCAAAGTTGGAACATGCATCTGATTCAGAAGCCTTCAGCTCGGCCACCAGTGACTTCTTGGCATAATACTCACTTGTGTTGTTAATGGAGGACTTATGGAACTCATACCACTTTATCGTGTCCTTCTTCGGCTTCGCGATGTTGTTCTTTGCTTGCAGCCTTGGCAGGTTGTCCAGGGCTACCCTGCCTTGGCTTTGTCATTTGTTTTGCAGTTTGGGGGAAAATTTCCCTTGCCTCAGATTAACAGATCCAAAGTCTCGCTTTTTCTGTTTAAGCTTCTGCTTGATCTTGACAATGTATCGGTACGTTATGCCGAGCGAGGAGATGTCAAGGAACTCCATCTCATCCTGGATGTACTTGTGTAGGCAACCATGGTACTTGAGTACTATGTTTCTCAGAATCCTTGATACCAAACTTCATGCGAAGGGTATGAAAAACATTGGTAAACTCCGGCACATATTGGTACTGTCCCTGTCGTAATGTGATCCACTTTATGTATTTATCCTCATAGCTCCTGACAGGGTAATAATGCTCCTTGATGGCACCCTGGAACGAATTCCATGTGGGTGAGGCTGAAAATAATGAGGGCATACTTTCATCCTTCTACTCACAGTAGGTTTCCCACCAATCCTTGACGTGGAGGGTGGGTTTGAGAAGAGCAAAAATAATCGTTTCTCGACCAGAAAAATCATGAATAGAAAAATATCCTTCTAGCAGATTTAACTAGTTATCTATGACATTTGCATCTATTTGGCCCTCAAATATGGGAATGTCAATGTTTACTTGTACCTTAAAGGGAGTGGCGCCTCGAGAGTGGTTGCTAGATGTGGATGCGCCATCAGTGGGCACCTGTTGAAGGATCTGGGAAAACTTATCCATCATCACATTCCTTTGTTTCTTGACGGCCTCCTCGAGCAATATTTTGATAGGATCTCCTGCTCCCTCATATTTCTTTTCGTCCCCCATGGGAGGCCATCAGGATTTGCAAGGCTGGTTTTGCAAAGGTTAGACCAGTTCAAACCCTAACTCCTTATATCCCAACCTCGTTTGGGACATGCAAAGAAAAACAGAGAAACAACACACCGCTCTAATACCACTTAGCTGAACTTAAACAAGAACACAACAAATTACAGATATAACCATAAATATAGAGATGCAACATAAATAACACTTCATTTCATTAATATTAGATACTAAAATATGCTTGCAAACAGAATGGCAATAAGACTAGCTTGGGCGATGGTAGCTTATCTCTGAGAAGAGATGTGGCGGCTACATGCCTCTGAACTGTGTTAGAATGAGGCTTGAAGGATTATTTATTATTGAGAAACAATGGAAAACCCTAAACACCCCAAAAATCCAACACTAGGAGGTGAAACACAAAACTATGGGCCCCGTTGGGGTAAGTTGGTACATCAACTTCTCGGGTTCGTAACTTTGGCATACGATCTCCATTTGACACACACAATACCTCGCTAGAAAGATCTATGTGAGGACTACAATTGCAAACAGCGAAAACTAAGTTGAAAACTAGTATTCACCACCAATGTGTTTCCCAAAAACATCGTTTATGGCCTCAAAACAGCTCCAAAAGTTTAGTACCCAAAAAACTGCCAAAAATAGTAAATTGTGCTAGAATTAAGGAAATTGAAAAACTAAAAGAAACAATAGTGGGGGTCCAAGTGTAATGGATAGGTGGCCACCAATATCCACCTAGATCATTTAATTCAAGTTGGGGGCATGACCTTGAGTTTTGTATAGTGATTCCTAAATTTTAGGATCCTAGATTGAGTTAATTTCAGTTGTAATAATTTAATTCAGTTAAATTGAGTTAAGGGCAGTTAACCTAGTTCTAACTGTTGGAGGAACTAGTGGGAGGTCTAGCAGTGGGGTGCAACTTCATTATTTAACTAGTTAACTCATGAATCAACCTAAATTAACTCATGCAAGCATGAAATTCGAGTTACCCAGTTGAGATTTGAGTTCAAGGTTAGTGTACTATTAGTTGTAGATTTTTCCAAGTTGTATAGGTCATGCATGCAGTCAAAGATGAGATGGGCCTATAGGAATTGTGTAATTCTCAATGAGAAATTTCCCTAATTAATAGGGGCTAATTCCTCATCCAACAACGCAAGGAAGTAGGAGCTTGGAGTGCTTGAAAATTGGATAAGTGTTGGCCAAAGTCAGTCAGTCAGGCAGAGGATAAAATATACAGGTGCAAGTTGAGCTCAAGGTTGAGAGCATAACTTATTATATTCATCTAGATTCTTTGGTTAATGAAATACAGATAGTAAGGGGTTTTGAGTAGTTTCTTTCCCCTAGATATATCTCTGTGTCTGTGCATTGAATCTTGATGCATGTTAATTATTTGTGTTCTCGATCATAAATTTACTTCTGCAAATTGGTAGATTAGATTCTAGCCTTATGATTTAGTAAATTTCATGAGTAGTTTGGAATCCTACATTAAAATTATACATATACCTTCTAAAGTAATTATATTAAGATAACAATTTTCCTTTTCGAAAGTCAAAACATTTGTAACTCCTATAGTAATTATTTACATGAACATGGTGTAATGATTAAGGTTTCAATTGTTCTTTTTTGGGTGAGGGGTGACATTAAGTTTGAAATGAAACATGAACATATGTTTTTTAGCAAACTATTTTAATAAACAAATTTTCAAAAGGGTTGAAGTAATTGCTTAATTTTTATAATTTTAAGTTAAAAATGGATTTAGATTCATGGATGATTTTCATTATAAAATAAATGGTAAGATAAATTTCTCTAAACTTTATCTCCTTAGTTAAGTTTTATTCCAATGTTTATAAGAATAATGGGAAATATAATGTTTACCTATTTATTATTGAATGAGTAGGTGAATTATTTTTTCTATTAATGGAAAAGTTTATAAAAATATTTAAGGATTGCTTTTATACATCCATGGATGGAAATTTTTAATAATTCTATTTGTGTGAAGTAGTACAACTTGCCTAAAGGGGACTTGAATTAAGTATATATTGGCAATGCTAAACGCCTAAAAATATTGGTGGCACACAACTGAATTAACCTCTTTTTGATTTCTTTTATATTATCACTTTTTATTCTAATTTTTCCTTTACAAATAACCCTCTTGTTTTCTTCCTATTCCTCATTAGTCCATTATCCATTAATATTTTACTATGTTTCAAAAGGGATTTGTGTGCACCTCATACTTAGTCAATTTTCAAATATTGTGTCAAGATTTATGATTTCGAAATTACGGTCCACACTCTGCACAAGTTTCTTTTCGACACTCCCACACCTTCCATTCCTCTCACACTCTACACCTTTCTATACAAAAAAACAACACTTCTGCATAGTTTAATTGCTTAAGGTTGGATTTTGTCTATTTGGTTCTATATGTAGTGGAATTTTTGGAAATATTAAGTACTTTGTGCACCTTATGAGGATAATTCATGATGCATTAAAGGAGTCTTGATATACAAGGTAAAAGGTGGCAATCTGATGTAAGATAAATAAATTATCTTATGTTTCCATGAAATACATGCCTTTTTCAATTAACTTCCAATTAGAATTTCCGCATGTCCCGAAGAATATGGCATGCTATGAAGGGATGTTTAGTAAATTCCATTCATGAAATATTTTAAACAATTAATATCTCTATAATGTAGGATTAAAGGTGTCACATATTGAAGTTATTGAAGGATTTTATGGCTCCATTAGCCGAAAGGTCTACTAACCTTTCATCAACTTATATCTCCTTGTTATCAAATTCATATAAATATTTTTCTTGGTTTTTGCATGATTTATGGGATGAGATTCAACATTTCATATTACTAGGTCAATTTTTTATGTTTTCTTTTCCATTTAGGAAAGAATCCATCTTTGAGTGGTGTAAAGTAATTTGTAATGTTATTTCCTTCCAATTGGCCAACTATTAGAAGACTCCATTTTTTTTTATGATTATATATATTGGTCTTTGTGATGGTTCACTGCAATGTGTTTCAAGGGTCACACTTAAGAAATAATTTAAATGTTGAAAATTAACTAGCTATTATGTAGAAACATGAGGCTCTTTTCTAATTTTTCTTTATCAAGGACAATTTCCTTGAAGAGTTTAGATATATATTAACTAGAGAAGAAACAAAAATAATAATTGAAGAAGAAATGGATTTTCTGAAGGGAAAAGGATTTTCTATATATGAGGAAAATCATAATTATATAAGGCTATAAGAGTATGAAGGAACTACTTTACTTCTTCTGATATATGTTTCTGATAGGTATTTTGTTGTTGAAGTCTATATACATTAATACGCATGGTTAATGCTTTTTGATAGAAATAAAAAGAGTCAACTCATTTGTAACAACCTCAGGTTAAAATTTCATGTAATAAAGTTAATAAAGCAAAAAGAATAAGACCAAGGTCATGGGACACATATTCCAAGCTGAATGTTGGGAAAAACATCCTAGTGGGTGTCACTTTTGCTTTATTATGGATAAGGAAATTGGAAAAAGGCATTGGAAAAAGAAAAGGGGAATTGATTGGCATTTTATTTACGAAAATAAAGGAAAACAAAAGAAAAGTGAGATGAAAGGTCACAAGTTTGTATGTGATGTAAATTGAAGGAAAAATAAAGCAAATTGAAGAAAATAGAGGCCTCAATAATAAAAATGATTTTGAGGATCAGTTCACAACCTTTTGTCACTTTGGATTTGAAGTTAGTTTCAGAGAGATAAGAACACCAATAGGAGAAATCAAGTAAGGAAAGACAAGGAAAGCAATAACAGGACAAGGAAGGAAATGGAAAAGTAAGGAAGGTTGGATCAAGCGGATTCAGTAGGAGGAATTGCAGGTAAGATGTTGCATGTGTGATTTCCTATTTGATTTGTGAATGCATGGTACATGAATTTATGTATTCGGTTCTTTTACTATCATTGACATGGGGTTTGCCTCGTGTTACGGTCGTTTCAATCTTGCTTTTCCATTTCTGGATAGCCGTGATATGATGTGGTTCTTTTATTTGGTTGAGCTTTGGATTTCCAGAAGATTTTGGAACCGAGTGAGGTGGTCTCAGGAAAATTCCCAAGGGTTTGGGGTAGAGTTGGTTTAATCTCTCTTAGGGTTGATTTATCTTACTTGATAATTACTTGTGAATATGTGTTATTCTTATTATTATGTTATATATTCTTCTTCATCAAACAATTACCAAAACCTAAACCATGAAGATCACAAAAAGACAATGAACAAGAGATATAGGCTCCAGGCCAAGGAAAAACCCTACAAGGGGGAAAACCCAATCAAATCTTCTCTTCTTATAGAATCAGATCAAAGTGAGAAATCCAAGACCCAAATACCAAGACCAAGACCTCCCAAAAGACTCAATTCAACCCTCCTTTTAAGATCTTCCAACAAATCAAAGTTAGCTCAAGTCAAATCCTTCCAAATCTGGTCAAACCTCTAATTTTCAGCCCCCTGCAATAAAATTCTGAACCTGCAGTACTTTTGAAATATTTTGGTCATTTCAACAACTTCAAAAGCTTGCACGTGTGAGAGAATTAGGGCATAAAACCAATCTTTAGACCTTCTCTCTATATCTTTTGACATATTTAGACCTTCACTCTCCTTTCTAAACTTCTTTGTTTGGTATTTACCTCTCTTCTTGGCACAAGAATCAAACTTGCTTGCTTGTCTCCAAATGAGGTCGAACTTTCCTCTATTTATAGACATATAGGAGCTCGAACGGGTCCCTTCCAAGACCAACTTGTCCAGATAGGACCAACTTGGTCTTTGGGGACAAAATTGACAATTTTAACTCAAATAAAATTATTTTTCCACTTTCTTTCAAAAATCCAAATAGGACTTGACTCAAGTGCAATAATTTGACTCATGAAAAAATTTCTTTTGACTCAATAAACCCTAGAAGCATGAAGACCGTGTTTGACCTAAATAACAATTTAACATGAGCATGAAACCCGTGCTTGAAAAATAGTAATTATTTTTCTTCTTTTGCTTTTTACGTGAAATATATAATGAAATAAGTACAATGAAAATTATGAACACCAAACTTAGTTACATTTTCCAACAGTTTGAGATATTTAATTCATTTTTTTTAATTCATTTAGGAAAATAAAAGTGATTCTCATTATTTTTCTTAAATAGTAATGAGAATATATAGAGTCAATAAATTCAAAAGATAAACTACCATTATTACACCAGATACAAATTTTCATAAATGTCAATTACAACATGTCTTCCAAGGCTTGAACCCACACAACTAGGGAAACAAATTGTTCACCAAACCACTCGAGCTAAGATCCTTTGACAATAATCATTTTCATCATTACAATTTGCTTTTATGGGATTCTTATGTCAGTAAAAAGGTTAAATTTGGGGTCAAGGGTTCATGATATGAGTTTGGATTATGATCATTTAATATGTCAAGATTAAAACTTTAGTTCTCTTAATCATAGATGTCTATCTTTGCTATTAAGTGAGATGGTTATCTGACCTATCATTGAGTTGCTATCTCTCATACAACAACTACATAGATTGCCTCTTTCTTCCACCCTATCATTAACACTAGTAATATGGAACATCATGCAAATATTATTGATTTATGGTGACATCCATATTCCCAACACAAACTATTGTTTAGTTGGATTGCTCGACCTCAATTTATGTTTTGAGATCCAAAATAGCAAAGTTACCAACTTATTGAGAATTGAACCGAATTTTCATTTTTAAGAGGATATGTTTTACGTTTATTATTATGCTCATTTTTTAAAAGTGCCGATGCAAGTACACCATTTTTTTGTGGGGGGCGGGGGTGGAACTTTTTGACATTTTAAAACTTCTAATCTATAAAGTATAT
>APFE030017665.1:76748-87688 GCA_000404065.3 Pinus taeda
TATATATAATTCAAAAGTAATTTAAAAAAAATAATAATCTAAAAGTAATAAAAATGAGACACAACTGAGAAAATGAAGACGAGACAAAAAAGGAAGAACATTACAAATAAGAAATTAGTAAGAAAGGAAAGGAATCTAATTGTTGCTTATCCTTTACCCCTCTTCCCTATTTTGATTGCTAACATGTTTTTCAATGTCTATAGCCTCACTTAAGTTCTTGAGATGGAAATGATCAATCTTTAAAATAACCACAAATTCTTCAATACAAATGTGATGACTAGTCTTTTCCACATGTTCCGCTAAGGCATGCGAGCGAGATTGGTTATGATTGATGTTTGTTGTGTTCTCTTGAATTATTTGCTTGATTGATTGGCCTGTTTCTCCAATGTAGGGTGTTACATAGGAGAAAGGGATTAAGTAAACACCCTTAGAATCCTTAGGGCCCACATGGTATTTGACTGATCTCGGGGAGTTGCGGATGGTGTTAAGAGGCTTAAAGGTGGTATGAACCTTATTCTTCTTAAGAATTTGAGCAATTTTATCAATGGTACCGAGAATGAAAGGAAGATGCACACAATTAACTAAATCACAAGGATCCTTCTTATGCCTTAGTCCTTTGCTAGTTTTTGGAAAGCCTTGAGACCTAGGGCCCTGTGGTAGCCATTGTTTTCAAAAAAATTTAGGAGATGGGATTTTTCTCCTTCAAAATTAATTTCATCAAATATACTTATAGCTCGGATAGCTAGCGTGTTGAGGATGCCAAACTTTTGAGCCGGATAATGATGAGAACTTGCATTAAGGTATTACTCAGTGTGAGTTTTTTTACGAAAAACTTGGTGAGAAAATGAACCATCTCCTTCCTTAGAGATAAGAACATCAAGGAACATAAGGCTATCATTAACTTTTGTCTCCATTGCAAACTTAATGGAACTAGATTGATTTTTAAGATGCAAAAGGAAGGAATCCAAAAGTTCTTTACCATAGGGCCAATTGATGAAGGTATCATCAATAAACATTTTCCAAAATTTAGGGTAAATCGGAGCAGACACCAATGCTTTAGATTCAAAGCATTCCATGAATAGGTTAGCAACAATTGGGGAGAAAGGAGAACCGATGGCTACTCCACAACTTTGTTCATATAACTGACCTTCGAAACTAAGGAACAAAGAGGTCAAGAAAAGACCTACCAACTTAGCAATATTAGGATTGGTGATGTGGTTAATAACTTCCATTGCATCATTAATAGGGATATTAGTGTATAGAGAGACAATGTCAAGGCTGGCAAGAATATCCTCCAAATCAAGTTTAATACCCTTAAGTTCATTAACAAAGGAAACTCAGTCCTTAATGAAGGATTTAGTATGGCCAGCAAGGGGCCTAAGCTTTTGTGCTACGAACTTAACATGAAAATAAGTGGGCCCACCTATTGTGTTAACAATGGGTCTAGTGGGGGAGTTGGGGGGGGGGCTATTTGTGGATTTTAGGAAGCCCGTAAATTCTAGGAGTAATGGTGTTGCTAACAATAAGCTTCTTCTTAATGGGGTGGGGAATGTTACTTGAATTTATAGCAAGAACAACTTCTTTCAAGATTTTCTTAATAAGGTTCTTGCTTAACTTTCTATATCTACCACTATTAAGGAGGTGATCCATCATATTATTTTGGTAATCAACTTTATTTAGGATCACTACAACCCCACCTTATTAGTTTTGAGAACAACCACATCAAGATCATTGTTTAAGGTTCTCAGAGCTTGAAATTCCTGCTTGGAGATGTTGCTCTTGGGAGGCTTCGCTTTTCTAAGAACCATAGTGCAATATTGCCTAATAGATTCCTTAATATTATAATGTAAGTCCCTAATCCCAAATTGAATGTTGCACACAATATCTTCAATTGGAATCCTTCTAGGGGCCAAAGCGTTCAAACCTTTTTCTAAGAGATGAAACATCGGAGGGTCAAAAAATTTTCTGGAGAGATTAATAGATATTTTATTTCAAGCTACAACGACCACACCAGACATAGTTTGAGACTTTAAATTTGGATTGTTACATAAGGAGGAATTAGGAATTATCATATATTTCTAAAGTCTAGCCTGTCTTTGTTATGCTCAGAATTCATAGGTTAAGAAGAGATATAGATTTTGCTTCTCGTAAGTTATTTGTGCTTCATCTGCAGTTGGTGGGTGTATTTTCTTCCACCTTTTGGATAAAGATTGATGCATGTGCCACCTTAAAAGCCATTCATTTAGAAGAACTCTCGAAGATAAGAAAAGTTGCTAAGTTTGTTAAACTGCAGACTGAATGTTGTTCATTTTCTAGTTGTTCTTATTTCTAGCCACCCCCCTCCTTGAGCAGAGTTAGAATAAATAAGGTGTCCACCCTTCGCTCTTGGGTTTCCTATGATCACAATTTTGTTAATCCTTCCTCTCGAACCTCTCTAGTGAAGTCCACATTGGATTCTCTTCTTCAGCTTATAGTTTTATCTATTCCTTCTCCTTTGGTGTAGATTTTTCAGGGAAGGGTCATTTGGTATGCCATCCCCAATTGAACCCTGCTACTTTTGACAAACTTGTCAGTGTTTCTTTGTTTGGCTTTTGAGGGTTTATGATGAGCATAAACCACCTGCCTTCGTGTGTTCCAAGCTCAGACTCTCCTTCTTCACTTGATGGTCCTTATCCCTCTGATCCGAAGTTTGACTCTGATCTTGTCCTTGTCAATTCCACTCCATCTATTGACCCTTTATTGATTCCTCACTTGGTATTTAGTCCATTGAACTTCACGCTTCCTCTCTTCCATTTAGTTATTCCATGTTATTTTCGAAGATCCCTCAGGTGGACCTTAGCTCCCATACCTCCTATCACGTATCCCCTAAGCCAATCTCCCCTCCTTCCAATATCATGTCCTCTTACCTGCTCACCCCTCCATCCATTCATGGCACCTCGAGCCCAGTTCCCCCTCCCTCCAATCCCATGGCTTATATCCTAGTCTCCCCTCCCTTCAATCATGCTTCTTCTAACATGGGTCCCCTTCCCTCCTATCATGTTTCCTCCATCCCTATTTCTTCCTCCTTATGTAATAATCCTTTAACTTTGAAGTCTTATAGTAAGTCCAGTGTGGTTTCTGCAGCTCAAAATAAAAAATTTATAAATCTCTCGAGCAAAGATTTTGACCCTCTGACATTTCATCTCTTAGAAAAAGGTTTGAATTTGGATTTGGCCCCTAGAGGGATCCCAATTGAAGATATTGTGTGCAACATTGAATTTTGGATCAGAGACTTACCTAATAACATTAAGGAATCCATTAGGCAAGATTGCGCAATGGTTCTTAGAAAAGTGAAACCACCTAAGAGAAACATCTCTTAGCAGGAATTTCAAGCTCTAAGAACTTTTAAAAATGATCCTGATGTGGTTGTTCTCAAAGTTGATAAAGGTGGGGTTGCAGTGATCCTGGATAAAGTTGATTGCCAAAGTATGATGATGGATCACCTCCTTAATAGTGGTAGTTGCATAAATTTAAGCAAGAACCCTATTAAGAAAATCTCGAAAGAAGTTTCTCTTGCTATACATTAGAGAAAATTCCTAGCCCCATTAAGAAGAAGCTTATTGTTAGAAACCCCATTATTCATACAATTAATGGGCTTCCTAAAATTCATAAAGAGGGATCCCCCCTTAGACCCATTGTTAGCACAATAGGTAGACCCACTTATTTTCTTGCTAAGTTCTTAGTGTAAAATCTTAGGCCCCTTGTTGGACATACTAATCCCTTCATGAAGGACTCAACTTCCTTTGTTAATGAACTTAGGGGTATTAAGTTTGATCTGGGGGGTATTCTCATCATCATTGACGTTGTATGTCTCTACACTAATATCCCTATTAATGATGCAATGGAATTTATTAACCGCATCACACATCCTGATACAACTAAGTTGGTAGGTCTTTGCTTGACCTCTAGGTCCTTTAGTTTTGAAGGTAAGTTCTATGAATATAATTGTGGAGTAGCCAAGGATTCTCCACTCTCCCCAGTTTTTGTTAACATGTTCATGGAATATTTTGAATCTAAAGCATTAGTGTCTGGTCCGCTTTTCCCTAAACTTTGGAGTTGTTTGTTGATGATACCTTCATCAATTGGCCCCATGGTCAAGACATTTTGCATTCCTTCCTTTTGCATCTTAACAATCAATTTGGTTCCATTAAGTTCACAATGGAGATGGAGAAAGGAGATGGTTCATTTGCTCGCAAGGTTTTTCGTAAGAAAAACTCACACTAAGCAATACCTTCATGCAAGTTATCATCATTATCTACCTCAAAAGTTTGGCATCCTCAACACACTATCTACACGAGTAATAATGATACCTATTGAAAGTCACTTGGAAGGAGAAAAATCCCATCTCCTAAAAGGTTCTTGAAACAATTGCCGCTCCAAGGCCCTAGGTCTTAAGAATTTCCAGAAAACTAGCAAAGGACCAAGGCATAAGAAGGATCCTTGTGATTTAGTTAATTGTGTGCATGTTCCTTTCATTGTTGGTACCACTGTTAACATTTCTTAAATTCTTAAGAATAATAAGATCCATACCACCTTTAAGCCTCTTAACGCCATTCGTAACTCCCTGAGATTAGTCAAAGACCATGTGGACCCTAAGGATTCTAAGGGTGTTTACTTAATCCCTTGCTTCTATGGAACACCTTACATTGGAGAAATACAATGATCGATCAAGCAGAGAATTTAATAGAGCACTCGTTTGCCTTAGAAAAACATGCAGAAAAGACTAGTCATCACATTTGTAATGAAGGATCCCCAGTCATTGCAAATATTGATCACTTCCATCTTAGGAAGTTAAGGGAGGCTATAGAAATTGAGAAACATGCTAGCAATCTGAATAGGATGAGGAGTGGAAGATGAGCAATGGTTGGATTCCCACAATTTTTTCCTAACTTCCTATTTTTTGTGTTCTTCCTTCTTGTCTTGTCTTCATTTTTCTTTTTTCGTGTCTCCTTTTTTATTAGTTTTAGATTTTCTTTTTCCATTTTTATAATATTTTTGTTTCTATTTTTATATATATATAGTTTGATGACCTTTAACTTATGGTAATTTGTTTTATTATACGTTTTTGTATTTCTAAATTATTCATTTCCTATAATTTATAGATTTTTTACATAATTATGTTTAATTTTCATTTTAAAATTTATTTTTATATAAATTTTAGTTAGTTTATTGGAATGGTTATTTATTTCTATTTTATAATTCTTATTATAGTTTTTGTTTGTGATTCTTTAATATATGAGTTAAGAATTTATGGTATCTTGACTTGACTTGTTCACTATTTTTAGTTTAGTCTTTCTAAGTAATATTTTTATATTATTGATTTATTAATTTTAAATTTTAAGTTTATTTATTTGTTTTATTTTATTAATTATTATATATAGTAATTTGTAACATTTTTTTTAATATTTAGATTAATTTTTTATTAGTATGATAATTAATTTTTTGACTTTTAAATTTATTCTGTTTTATTATTTTGAGATTTTCTAGAGCATCTCAATACTATTTATTTTTTTGGTTAGGATTTTTCATATTTATCTTAATGATAAACACGTGAACACCAAATAAATAACATGTTCTTATTTCGAAAATAGTTTTCCAATAATTAATAAAATAATTATTTTTCAAACATTTATTTGGACCATAATCTGAAAGTCTTAATTAAAATAGTAAAATTAATTTATTTTATAATTACATTAAACAAAACAATTTTTTAGTATTCTTTTATTGATTTTTATTCATATATAATTATCAATTTAACTTATCATTATAATTATTATATTTATTTAAATTTTAAGATTTTTTTAATATTGGAATGGTTTATTAACAAATTTTAATATATAGATTTATAATTGCAAGAATTATATGGTTTTTCTCTTATGAAGAATCAAATTGGATAGGTAGGCATGTTTCTGAGGAGGAGGTCCTAAATATCTTGGAAATGATACCAAAAGATAAAAGTCCAGGGCCTAATGGCTGATTCGTTGAGCTATTTTTTGTTTTGTTTTTTTTTTCTCTTACAAGTAGGGAGATTGTGGAGGTGCTTGAGGAATCTAAGAGAAGGGGGTTTGTTTCCAGTAATATAAATGCTCCTTTCAATAACTAATCCCAAAATCATTGAAGCCCAAGGCATTCAATAAGTATCAGTTGATATCTTTGTGCAACACTTTATATAAAAACATAAAAGGGTGCTAGTTAAGAGGTTAAATATTGGCTTGTCAAATCATATGTCTTTGGCCCAATTTGGTTTCTAATTTAATAGACAATTACATGACACTATTGGGTTGGCTCAAGAAGCCATGCATTCCAATAAACACCTAAATATTCAAGCTATTGTGATGAAGATTGACCTAAGGAAAACTTATGATAAAGTGGACTGGTCCTTTCTCAAGTTAGTCTTCCTTCAGATTGGTTTGAAGTTTGATGTGGTTTCTGTAGGTTTTAACCCCGTACAGAAATTATCTGCATACGAATTCTAAAACACGGAAAATAAACAATGTGAGAGCATAACTCATAAAACACATATACACAGAGATTTTCCCCTGGATCCCAAAACCGGGACTACCAGCTTGATTTTTTATTATTTTCTTTTCAATGTTACAATACATATTTATACATGTCGAAGCATCCAATACCATGGACCGAAAACCATCGCGTCCAAAACCATGTGCAAAAATCATGCACAAAACCATAGGTAGGTCGGCCCAACCTAACATAGGGTCCAAAAACAAAATTTTCCGGGGCGCTACCCCAAACCCCATAGAGTGGGGTTACCTGCACCCCTCAAACCCCCTGTGACCTCGTCCCGCTACGCAATCAGCGCAACAAAGGGGGGGCTCCGCCCCCCTTCTAACCCCCCAGTTAACTACTTCAGCTAGTCGTGGAAAGAATATAACACAACCCAACAGTTTCCTAGATAATGGGCTATGCGAGATAAGTCCATTATTTGATTCTAGTTAATGGTGAACCATTATAGCTTTACATCTTCGTGTGGCATTCATCAAGATTGTCTCCTATCGCCTTTTCTTTTACTCATCTTTGAAGATTGACTAAATTAATTATGGAGGCAAAGTCAGAGGGTAAAATTAAAGGTGTAGACTTTGGTCAGGATATGGCGATAATTTACACTTTATTTGTAGATCATGTTTTGTTCTACAATTTGGGGACTATCAAGGAGTGACAGTGCTTCAAAAGTATTTTGCATTGTTTCTCTGTGACAATGGGCATGGAGGTAAGCCTGGAAAAATTGTCTTGTTTTAGGAGCAACTTAGATGAAGGCCAAGTGAATTTGATCCAAGAAATATTTCCTCTCAAGTTTGGTTCTTTAAATGATGGCTTCAAATATCTTGGTTTTTACTTCACAATTATCGAACCACATATTGGTCTTGGTTTGCTAAAAAGATGGAAAAGCACATTTGTCATTGGTGAAATCAATGACTTTCGTTAAGAGGCCATCTAATCTTTAATCAAATTGGTATTGAAAGGAATCCTTGTCTTTCAAGGTGGACTTTAGCGAAAATTCCTAAAAGTACTTTAGGAGCTATCAATAAGTTATGTATTCATTTTCTTTGGAATGTTAAGAAGCAAGGGACAGGAATGGATCTAGTGTCTTGGAACAATCTAGTTCTTCCAAAGTCTCAGGGTGGGTGTTGGGGCTAATGTAATATGGAGAAATTTGGACTAGCTCTTGTAGCCAAGACCTATTGGCATACACTTTTTTACAATAGTTTTTGGAGTCTAGTAACGAGGGTGAAATATTTGAACTCCATGTCAATTGTAGATTGGCTCAAGCAAGAGCCAAAAGAGACTAGGGGAAGGTCTATGATAATTTGGAGGAATTTGGTAAGTGGTCTACAAGCTTTGGAGAAATAGATTTTTTGGAATATTGGGAATGGGGCTAAATTTCTTCTTAGATGTGACCCATGGATAGGATGTAATGGTCACCATAAAATATCTGATAAGAAGGTAGATTTTTTAAATCATTCAAGTTATATTACTATTGTTGATGTTGCTACATAGGTAGATTCATCTTTGGATAGGCAAGAGTGGCTTTCATATCAAGATTTATGCCTTTCTCATGTTTATGTAGGTGAATGGAGTTCTTTTGTATTGAATTTGGGTAAAGTTGGTATTGTAATTAACCAAGAGGAGTAAGACATCATCAGGTTGTCTCACAAAAACAAAGTGGAATTATAACAGCTAGATATGGATATGATGCATTGATTGAAGACATTCCTTTTGCTTCTTCAAATTGGTGGCATGGATTATTATTAAAGGGATAAGCCCCCCTTAAATGCAGGTTGTTCCTTTAGTTGGAAGGAAAAATATTGACTTGGGATATTCTTATTAGATCTTAGAGTTTTGTGATCCATATTGATAATAAGATTGTCTTTCGGATTAATCACATTCTTGAGATTTGGTCGACATTTTGAACCAACTAATGTGGTTCATCCAGGATGGGTAGATCTTGGATTTGTGTTCTTTGTCAAATGAATGAGTGGTCTATTACTCATTTATATATTCGATGTCCTTTTCTTATTTATGTTTGGAAGGCGTTTTTATCTTGTTTTAACCTTGATGATCGGTGGAATGGAAGCTCGGTTCAAGAGTGTCTCAGGACTTGGAATCAAAGTTTATTTCTTATTCTCTTAAATTCCTCCTAGTCTTTGTATTGTGGGGAATTTGGCTAGGGTGAAACCACTGTTTTTTCGAAGACTTTATGGTTCTCTTTGAAGTTATTGCAAATAATGTAAGATCATCTTATCTTTAGCAAGTGAAATCTATGAAAGGGAAGAAGATCATGCTTATCATAGATGTGGAGATTTCAACGGGTATAAAATGAGTACTCTTTAATGGAGCTAGTTAGAGGGATGTTTGTGGTGCGGGTATAGTCCTTTTATTCTCCTAGAATCTAATGATCAAATACAAATTAGGCATTGACCAAGGCACAAATTTTATTGTTTAACTCCTTGTTATGTGTTGTGCCATGAGGATTTCCATTTAGAAGTAGGTAAAAGTATTTAGATTGTATGGGGATTCAAAATTCCTTGTGGGTTGGTTCAATGGAAGAAGTAGCTTAAGGGTCTTTCATTTAGAATAATGGTAAAGGAAAATATGCGAATTATAGGAACAATATGATGATGTGCAAGTTCTTCATACATATATGGAAATTAATGTCATGGAAGATATGTTATCCAAGGGAGCTCTCCTATTAGATGTGAAATTAGCTTCCATTTCAGAGATGTCTATGATGGTAATATGTTACCTATTTTGTCCTTTAATTTGTTTAACCTATTTAAATAGGATTTAGTTAAGTTTCAAGATATGTTTAAGGTCTAAGATATATCTAGGATTTTATTCTCAACCCAGTTTTTTAAGTTATCAAGTATGCTTTTATGCAACCAAGAGATTGTACTTGTTGATTTCATATGAAATATTAAAAGAATGTTTTTTTCTTTTGAAAAAAATAATAATAATGGAAAATCTAAAATTATTAAAAACCATGATACTTTATCTTATATGCACATCTCTTGCCTTTGCCTCACCAATATATATTGATCATTATGGCGTATTGATTCTTCTACATTTAAATTCATATATAACTTCAGTATGTGGGTGCATGTGTGTGGGGGGTAAGTTAAAGGGTACAATAAGGCATTGAAATTATGTAATATCATAGGCACTAAAAAATCTTGATTATCTCATTTCAAATAAATGATTGATATCAACCACATAATTTATATTATATTTTTTATGTATTATACTAGAACCATAGTTTCTAACTTAAACAAGGACTAATCTACCTCAGAAAACTTATTTAGTTATTATTAAATTATTATTTCTAACTTTACATGGATTTCCTCATTCACTTTATTTGATGATTGATATCCACCCATAATTTATATTATGTTTTTTTAATGTATCATACTAAAACCATAGTTTCTAAGTTATGGCAAGGACTAATCTACCTTACAAAACTTGTTTAGTTATTATTAAATTATTATTTCTAACTTTATAAGTACCAACTCTAAAAATTAGAAGTAATTCAACCATTCATAATCTATATATTTCTCTCAATCTTTCACAAATTTGCAACATATGTATCATTTGTCTTTATTATTCATTTTTCAAATTTTCACGTCGTATACACTGTGTGACATTAATATTAATAATAGAACTCTTTCCATGTTTTAATGTCTTACACTATGTGACATTAATATTAATAATAGAGCTCTTTCCATGTTTTAATGTCTTATGTAAAAAGTATTTTTTCTTTAATAAATAATTAAATAGTTTAATAGGTATAAAATAATTAGTGAAATGAAGTAATGTTAGAATAATTGTAAAACGGTTATTGAAGGTATCATTTACTTAGTAAACTTAAATTAAAAGGGTATTTCAAAATCAACTTTAAATCATGTATAAATTTATTTAATTTCACAATTTCTTTTTTCTTTATATATATTTTAAAATTATTTATTGATCAAATTGTACATTTCAATTAGTTTATTATATATATATATTATATATATATAACAAAATTAACTTATTTTAAAAAGTTAGAAGTCTATATAAAATCGAATTTTATTTAATGTTAGGGGAAGGGATTCTCACAATTTTAAAGAGTAGTCTATAAGTGTGACTTTTTGAAAAGTTTTTTCCATATAATTTGTTTAGAATCTGACAAGATTCATTGAAATCACAAGTTTGGCATGTGAATTCTTCACAAACGAAGTGCTCCAAGCATTTCTAAGGATGTTGAATCCGTATATGCACTTAAAAAACCAATTTAAATAACATAAATCAAGATTTGATCACAACTTTTTTCACCAAATTTCGATTAAAAAACTATCTAAAATTCATTAAAAAACCACACTTAAAAAACTACTTCTAATATTAATAAT